>PVIU01005982.1:0-32500 GCA_004026605.1 Ondatra zibethicus
CACCCCCTACCCCCACCCCTATCTCCACCCCCATGCTTCCAACTTTTGCCTGGCGATCTTGTTTGCTTCCAATTTCCAGGAGGATCTATATATGTTTTTCTTTGGGTTCACCTTGCTATTTGGCTTCTCTGGGCTTGTGAGCTATAAGCTTAGTGTCCTTTGTTTATGGCTAGGGTCCACTAATGAGTGAACACATACTGTAATTGTCTTTTTGGGTTTGGGTTACCTCACTCAGGATAGCGTTTTATATTTCCATCCATTTGCATGCAAAATTCAAGATGTCATTGTTTTTTACCGCTGAGTAGTATTTTAATGTATATATATTCCACACTTTCTTGATCCATTCTTCCGTTGAGGGGCACCTAGGTTGTTTCCAGGTTCTGGCTATTACAAATAATGCTGCTATAAACATAGTTGCACAAATGCTTTTGTAGTATGATTGGACTTCTCTTGGGTATATTCCCAAGAGTGGTATTGCTGGACCTGAGGTAGTTTGATTCTCAATTAATGAGAAACCACTACACTGATTTCCAAGGAGGTTGCACAAGTTTGGATTCCCACCAGCAATGGATGAGAGTTCCCCTTACTCCACATCCTCTCCAGCATAGGCAATCATTGGTGGTTTTGATTTTAGTCATTCTGACAGGTATAAGTTGGTATCTCAAAGTTGTTTTGATTTGCATTTCCCTGATGGCTAAGGAAGTTGAACATGACCTTAAGTATCTTTTGGCCATTCGAACTTCTTCTGTTGAGAATTCTATGTTCAGATCATTACCCCATTTTTAATTGGGGTATTTAGAATTTTAAATGTCTAGTTTCTTGAGTTCTTTGTATATTTTGGAGATCAGACCTTTGTCTGATGTGGGGTTAGTGAAGATCTTCTCCCATTCAGTAGGATGCGAGGGAAATCAAAGAAACATCACCTTTCACGATAGCCACAAATAGCATAAAGTATCTTGGGGTAACACTAACCAAGGAAGTGAAAGTTCTATTTGACAAGAACTTTAAGACCTTGAAGAAAGAAATCAAAGAGGATACCAGAAAATGGAAGGATCTCCCATGCTCCTGGATTGGTAGGATCAATATAGTAAAAATGGCAATTCTACCAAAGGCAATCTATAGGTTCAATGCAATCCCCATCAAAATCCCAACAAAATTCTTCATAGACCTTGAGAGAACAATAACTAACTTTATATGGAAAAACAAAAAGCCCAGGATAGCCAAAACAATCCTATACAATAAAGGAACTGGACCATTACCATCCCTGACTTCAAACTCTATTACAGAGCTACAGCAATGAAAACAGCTTGGTATTGGCATAAAAACAGAGACCTTGACCAATGGAATCTAATTGAAGGCCCGGATATTAATCCACAAACCTATGAACACCTCATATTTGACAACGAGGTTAAAATTATACAATGGAAGAATGAAAGCGTTTTTAACAAATGGTGCTGGCATAACTGGATGTCAACCTGTAGGAGAATGAAATTAGAGCTTTACCTATCACCATGCACAAAACTCAAGTCCAAATGGATTAAAAACCTCAATATAAATCCGACCACATTGAACCTGATAGAAAAGAAAGTGGGAAGTAGCCTGCAATACATGGGCACAGGAGACCACTTCCTATGTAAAACCCCAATGGCACAGACAATAAGAGCAACAATGAACAAATGGGACCTCCTGAAACTGAGAAGCTTCTGTAAAGCAAAAGACACAGTCATTAAGACAAAAAGGCATCCTTAGCTCTTTTCTATTGCTATGTTAAGACACCATGGACAAGACGACTTATAGAAAAGAAGAGTTTATTTGGGGTTGCTTACAGTTTTATAGGGTGAGTCCATGACCGTTATGGTTGAGAGCATGGTAGGCAGGCAGGCCTGACATTGGAGCAGTAGCTGGTATCTTATATCTTTTCCCACATGCATGAGGCAGAAAGAGAGGAACACCAAGAATGGCATGGGCTTTTGAAACCTCAAAGCCCATCCCAGTGACATATCTGCTCCCACAAAGCCATAAATCCTAATGCTTCCCAAACAGCTCTACCAGATGGGAGCCCAATATTTAAAAAATTGATGATTCTATGGAGCCCATGCTCATTCAAACCACAGCAGCCTCTGGTCTTCATTCCCAATACCTTTTCAGCCTCAAAAACTTACCCGCTCTTCCAATTGCCTGTTGTCAACCACATTTGGTTGTTCCTTTGTGTGTGTGTGTGTGTGTGTGTCAAGACAAAGGCCCTGTGAAAACGCTGAGCCCCACAAAATGGAACATAGCCCAGAAAGGACCAGAAAACCTAGAAGCTTCTTTGCCTGAGGATAGCTAAATTGTTAGGCTCGTTTGGGGATGGCCTCAAGAGAAGTGCCTGGGAAGCCACAGCTTTCAAAGAGCATTCAGGGTAGATCCTACCCTGAACCAGTGTGCTACGTGGGCTCCAGTCCCCCAGCCATGTCACCGTCTAACACATCACTTCCAGGCTAATTGGCATTTCCTTCCCTGTATCTCTGTTTACTTGCCTGTCAGATGGGTGTGTGGCACTAATGAATGCTTAGGCCTTAGAAGGATTAATGCAATACTTCGTGTAAAATGTTTCAGCATTTTATAAGAAATTGTGTCGAAAAGTCTCTGGTTATTCTTATCAGCCTAGGATGACATTCTGAGAAGACAGTCTCCATGTCCAAATCTGTCTATTTTGATTGTGTTTCCTGGTCATTTGCTAGCCAAAGCAAGTGAAGTAGACAAGTCTGGAGCCAGCTAGGGAGAACCAGGGCCATGGAGGCCTCACTCACTATGACACAAATGTAATGAGTCATTGCTTATGCCTTCGTCATCATCACTACCACCATCATCAGCACCATCAGCATCCTCCTCATCACCATGAATACCATCACCCTCTCTCTTTTTCAGTTAAGTCCTCTGTTTCTCTGACTGCCTCAGCTTTGTGAGTGTTGAGATCACAGACACATGCCATCATACCTGGTATCATATCATATGACTCTACTCTGCTAGTTATTTTTCTCATTCATTGCTAGTACTAAATGCTTGACAGAAAATGTAGAAGTTAGTACTTACTCATTTTGGGTCACCGATTCTGAGGCTTCAGTCCACAGTCCTTGGTGCCACTGACTCAAGGCCTGTGAAGGGGCAGAGTTATGTGACTGCAGAAGTGTGTGGCCGAGGCTATTTGCCTCAAGTAGCAAAGGAAGCAGAGACACTACAGATGCCTGCTCTCAGGCTTTCTATATTCTGCCCCCTTGATTCAGTCTGTGCTTCTAATGGGCGATCCTCCCACATTTAGGGTGGGTAGTCCCCTCCAGTGGCTGTCAATCACCTCTGGACACGTCCTTACAGACACCTGTACAGTGTACTTTATTAATCTCCCAGGTGCTTCTCTAGCCCATCAGATCGACTATCAAGATGAACCATCCTATCACATGGTGTGCGTTGTGATCTTTGGTCATTCTTGGCTTAGAGGAGAGAACCCTTGCAGTGCCTTTTGAGTGCTAGGTTTTTCCCTTGAGAGTAGAGAGCTTTCCGAGACACCATTCCACCTGTCATTTAAGCCACCATTGAAACAACTGACCACCTTATTCCAAAATGACTGCCTGCTCACTATGCTGAACGTATCTCGTATCAGCAAACGTAACAATGGCCTTGTTTCTTTGCCCCTCCTTCCCCAGTGTCTACTAGGTTCCTTTCTTCTTCCCAAACTTTAAACTATTTTTGATTAGCCTTTCTTAAATTATCCCAGAAAGTAATGGCCTTCATTATAGGCTTTCGAATATACCTTGTTGTGCTAATCCCCCTTCCCACTCATCTACTCCTGCCTTTCCCTCTGTTTCCCCTGCCCCCCATTCCCCCATTCTAGTTTGCTTTTCTGTTGCTGTGCTAAACCACTCCTAAAATAAGGAAGGGCAGGATCTCAAGCAGAAACCAGGAAGGAATGCTGCTTACAGCTTTATTCATCTGGCTCACGCTCGGCCGTCTTTCCAACCCAGGCCCACCTGTCTAAGGTTGGCACCGCCCACAGAGGACTGGGTCCTCCTAAATCAATCAGTCATCACGACTACTTCCCACAGATATGCCACAGGCCAGCCTGACCTAGGAAATGCCTTCACCGAAGCTCCCTCTTCTCAGGAGACTCCTGGTTGTGTCTTCCTGTTAATGATTGCCATTGACGTTCTTGCCACCACCATCACCACTGCCACCATCTCCGCAAAAGAGAATTACTATACAACCTAGCAACAATACCACTCCTGTGTATACACCCAAAGGTCTGTAAGGCTTACTACAGAGATGCTTGCACGGCCATGCTGATTGAAGTGGTATTCGCAATGGCCGGGAAACAGGACCAGGCTAACTGTCCACCAGCAGGTGAGTGGTTATGAGTGGAAACAGGAATTGTGTTAAGTGTGTGCACACCCCTTGTTTGATCCAGAAGCACTGGTGGGAAAAGAGAGCTATGTTGGGGAAGAAGAAATCCTTGGGCAGAAGAATCCGTAGGCCACAGCCCTCCCTGGACGTTGTGGTCCATGAGTCTTCATCCTCTCTAATGGCCTGGGTATTCAGCAAACACTAGTATTCTGGGGATGCATTTGAGGACTAAGCATTGGCCGCTGGCTTAGTGCCGTACCCGCTTTCCTGTGAGATTACAATCAACAGAGAAAAGCGCCATCGCATTGGTGCCAGGCTGAGGCTGTGCCCATGCTCCCCTGCAGCAAGGCTCCTTCATGAGAACCTCAGAACAATGGCTTTGGGCGCTGTCTTCCTGTTAGTGATTGCAGCTGATGTCATTTTGCCAAACAAAATTATAAGCAAAATGGATGTTTTGGGTCAAAGTGTAGCAAGGAATATATGACTGTGTTCCCTTCAATAAATCTGCCCTCTTCTGCCCAGACAGAGACATACCACCTATGATGATTGACGTTTTCACCACTAAATTATACTATGTCTGTTTCTAGAAGAACTGTCTCCATTCTGAAATTAGCTAACCATCAACATAACATAAAATAACTCGAAACATGGTGTCATTTCACAGAGATATTGATTCATACAGACTTACTGGATTAATAACCAGTTTCCCATAAAAGGAGTAGTCACTGTGTCTTTTGTAGACAGAAAAAAATATACACTTTAGAACAATATATATTGGTACATTTAAGACTGATTGCTAAACTCAAATAAGCAAAAGGGTTTTCAGGGGGCAGAACTGTAAATGGAAAGAGAGGTGACATGGTGCCCCATACAAATGCACGCAGGGTGATGGAAAGCTCATAAAGCAGACAACTACTTATTTATTTGGAGCATTTGATTTTACTCTATTGGATTACACAAAACTCTAATCTGTCACTGCAGTCAATCTGTGTAAAAGTGAAACCGGTCGGCACATACATCTAATTCCCAAAGGCCTTTTCTTTCAGCCTTTACTTCTTCAAAGTTGGACAACCTTTGGTGTCTCGGTGAGTGTTGGAACCACCGAACCCAGTGTGGATATGGAAAGGCAACGGTGATTTACTCAGCCCCAATGACAACCAATCTACTCTTTCCTCCTCTAGGACTTGGTTTGCAAATACACTGAGAATATGTTTCTTGTCACCCTTTTTTAAAAGAGTGTTTTTTTCAAATGAAGTATTATGGTAAGGAAGTAATTGGAATTAGCCTACAGTTTCTCATCTGACAAATTATCACATGGTGTCTCTAACACAATTTGAACTCCTTGCTCAATTGGTTCTATGACTCTCTGTGTTGTGTCAAGGGTTGGTTCTATGTATCCCCTGAAACCATGCCCATCATCATCCTTCTGTGTGGACTTCTCTTGGGCTCTTCACACTGATGGGCCCTGCTATTGGGCCTTTGCTCCTGAGACACTTTCTTGGCATCTCATGAACTAGAACAAGATGCAGTCTGTTACCTGCTTGCGCCTTGTGGTTTGTGATGTGGTTTGGACATGAAGAGTTCCTCCCCTCATAGAAGCGCACAATCCTCACCTAACAGTCCTATTTTGAGGAGACTCTTGAGAGCCAGTTGGAAATAAGTCCTCTGGAGTCAGGACATTGGGGCTGGCCTATCCCTGATCTGCTCCTATCTCTCTCTGCTTCCTGGCTGCCACGAGGTGAGCAGCCTACTCCACCACACTCTCTGTCAGGTTGCTCTGCCTCACCACAGACCTAGATGCACCAGGGCAGCTTGCAAAGAATCACGCTTCTGACAGCATGGGGCCCAAAGGATCCTCACTCCTTCAGCTGCTTCTCTTAGGTATTTTGTAACAGCAGCAAAGAGTCCTACTGACATCTAAATGACAGCGTTTTGATGTTGTCGCCAACCCTCCCAGTAGAATATAAGCTACTCATGGAGGGGGCGATGGCTTTTCAGCCTTCTAGACAGCTTCAGGCCTGCAGCCCATCCCATTGTGGGAGCACAGTATATGCTCAGTAATAAAGGTATCCATTCCTGGGAGGAAGATGCAGGAAGAGAAACTTATCATCTTGACTCGCTTCCAGCTTTCTGTCACGTTTTCAGATGATAATTGTCTTCTTGCATCTTACTTTCCCTTCCTTTACATAAGAGGAGTAGTGTGTGCCTGCTGCCCAGACATGGCACACAGGTTAACTCATTGCAACGCAAAACAAAGCAAAATGAAGCTATCTATTCGTTTATTCCTTTTATAGGTACTTTATGGGATTTTCTTGAAAGGATTAAGAGGTAAAACCATTGAACATGGAAAGCTGGCAATGACTGCCGAGCCACAGCGGACTGTAGCATTAAATTCCACCTGGCTTGCAAGGAATTACTTAGAAAATGACCTTCTTTGCTTCTCAGATGCCAGCAACACTCTCTCTCATTTGTCTTCCGCTGTTGATACAAGTCACTAGCTGGTCTCTTGGATGCCATTTAATTTTCTGTGGCAGCAATTCTGAGGTGATGGACCCAGGTGGTATGTACTGTCATCTCCTCCGCTACTGAGGAAACTGAGGTAAGAGGATCCCAACTTCAAGGCTAGCCTGGGTGATTTTGTGTGACCCAAACAGGGTTAGGGATGTCGGTCTGTGTGTAAGTGATTGCCCAGAAACCACCTTTGAGGTGCTGTGGGTGTAACTCAAAGGTAGAGTGAGCCCTTGCTTAGCATGCTTGAGGCTCTAGGTTCAAATCCCAGGATGGTAAAAAAGGAAAGAAAGAAAACAAAGGAAATAAATTGCAGTTCCTATAGTTGAACACTTGATTAAGTAGTTGCATTAAAAACAAATCTTTTTAAGTACTAAAATCACACACCATGAGATGACCACCCAAGGAGAGCCATGTGGGAATAAGACCCAGAAGGGCCTGCAGATTCATGGTCCCATTGTATGCTTATTTCTAGGCAAAAGCTGATTGAGTGGCTGGCAGGTAGAGTCCCCCCACTACTTCAGCTATTCTTTCATCTCTGGCTCTGTATCTCCCAGCATTGTGAAACACAATTACATTAATCTAATTGTGGTAATTCCTCTGGAGCTACAAGCTCTCCAAATTATTTATAGCAGGATTTATGGCTTCTCTGAAAAGTAGGGGCTCACGGTTGATGGACATCTAACATCTTGGAAGGATTGGGTAGCTGTGGTCCCATATGGAGGTGATGGAGGGCGTGTGCCCTTGGATAGAGATAAGAAAGATGGGCCCATTGAGAAAATCTCCAGGAACAATCTGGAATCCCCTCCACCTTCTAGCACTGAGAAAATACTTGTCCACCTTCTAGGTTACTAAGTCTGTATACTCTGAAGCAGTGGGCCATCAAGATAGAAGGTCTTTCACCATTGTTAGAACCTGGAAATAATATTGTAAGCCTAGAGCCAAGGAGCCCTTGTAGCCATTGCCTTTAGATTCTAGAAATATGGAGTCTAGCATGCATTGATCCATCCCTGGATGCCTTCCTTCTTTGAAGTGGAACTGGCAGTCAGTGGCTCCAGAAGAGTCTATATGTACAAGAGGCTTGTAGTTGGGAATCTTCAGCCGCCACTTAATTTTGCAGGATCTAGACTTGTTTATTTGAATGTTTGGCAAATGAAAACTTTAAATAAAAGTTTTATTTCTAATTCTCTCTCTCTCTCTCTCTCTCTCTGTGTGTGTGTGTGTGTGTGTGTGTGTGTGTGTGCATGTGAGTGCATGTGCCCTTTGAGGTCAGAAGAGGGTGTCAGACCCTCTGGAGCTGGAGTTACAGGTGATTGTAACCCATCAAACATGGATGCTGGGAACTGAACTTGTGTCCTTTAGAAGAGCATCATATGTTCCTAATTGCTGAACCATGTATCCAGTCTCTAAATGATAAAAGGGTGATAAATCCGGATAGCTGCTAAACCTTTGGCACAGTTGGCAAAATAACCTGCTTACTCGTGGATGAGACAAGACAGGAACAGGGGTCCCAGAGGATAACCTCAGGAACTCACACCCTCCACCCTCTGGAGCTGCCTCAGGAACCACCTATCCAATTTGTTGACCCTATTCCTTGTTCATCACTAACCCCAACTCCTATGGTGTCCTGTGGTCTCTCTTCCATCCCTCCTGAAGATAAAAGACACTGCGGGTGGGAGCCATGAATAAAAGCTGTTATTTATCGATGCCAGTTTGGGGGAACATTTTTCCTCCTGATTCATGAAGTACTTTTCTCCATTCCAACAGCAGTCCATAAATCGCTCAACGCCAGCAGAAATTAATAATAATGAATCCATTTGCATAAAATCGTCTCATTCTGCCAGGTGCTGATAATATTTGAAGCTACAATCTTTTGGGGAAGCTGGGTGTCACATGTAGGCAAGTGGTGCCTCCCGTTTTCTTTTTGTGAATGCTACCAAAGGTTCAGTTATTTACCATCCAGTCGGGATCACAGGGAAACAGTCTTTGAAAGATGTGGAAAGCCAAGCACCAGGGGTAAAAGCTAAGTACGCGTGAGAGAATCTTAAGAAAGCAGTTAATAGCCACATAAGAGTTCACATCTACATAAACTGCCCCCTTGGGTAGTTTTGAGAAACGCATCAATCTAAAGGACCACTCATTCCCAAGAAAGGTTGTCACCAGCTGAAAACACACACACATATGCACACACACATACAATACACACATGTACACATGCTCACATAAACACACATAACACACATGTATAACACACACAATACACACATTCATGAACACTCTCACACACACACACATTCACACAGGGCTCCTGAGAAACATAATGCATGTCAAGTCCATGGGTTGATTTATTCCAAACTCTTTTTTCCAAAGCTCACACCAAGAGCACAAATCCCCACTGTTGTAAGTAGCCCCCATATGGAAAAGGAATGCTGAGATCAAGTGAACTGGCGCAACCAAACTAGACAGTGTGCCCGGCTGCAGTGGTGAAGCCCATTCAGTGAATGGATCCACAGCTTTGGCAGCCATGGTTTGTTATGTTCATTTAACCCTTACCCTACCTTAGGAGTAGAGGGTAAAATTCTGCATACCCTCCCGTGCAAAAATTTTGTTAGGCCTTATCTGCACATAGCCCTTCCCCACTTTGTTTTGTCTACAGACAGCCCTCTAGGTCTGTGTCACATTTATGTATTCTCAGATTCAATCATCTGTGGATCAAAAAGATTATAAAACATAATTCCAGAAAGTCCCAAAGGGCTAACCTTTCTGTTTGCTGTGTGTTGAGTGCTAGCCGAGTCTTCACAGGTGAAGTGACGTGAGGGTGTTCGATGAGATACTGCTGGGTAACGTAGAGGTGATGTAAAGCAGATGCTGAACCATTTTCACTGAGGAGCCTGAGTATCTGAGGATTTCAGGAGCCAGTCACTGTAGACATGGAGAGATGCCTCCGGCTACTGCTCTTTCCCTGCGCACTGCTCCTTTCCCTATGCGAAAGCATTGAGGAATTTTGATTTTCCCAAGACAGGGTCTCATGGTGTAGCCCAGACTGACCTCAAACCTTTAAGCCTCTTTCCCCAGGCCCCGAGTTCTGAGATCGCAAGCATGTCCAGGTCCTGATCTTGTTTAAAGTGCATGTTTTGTTTTCTTTGCAAGTCCTCATCAACTGTGTACTATATGCACATGTGCATGTGTGAATGTGCATGAACAGAAGCTATGCACATGTGCATGTGTGGATGTGCATGAACAGAGGCTATGCACATGTGTATGTGTGAATGTGCATGTCCATATGCATGTGCACCAAGACCAGAGGAAGACATCAGATATCCTGTTTTATCACATTCTAATTCCCATGATCTGTGATCACTCAATGAACCTGTAACTGGGCTTGAAGCCAGCAAGCCCCAGGAATCCTCCTGTCTCTCCACTACCTACCCCCACCCAGTGATGGTGTTTCAGGCTCACAAGCTCATGCCTAACTTTATATGTGGGTCCTGGAGACTTGAACTCAGATCCCGATTAATGTGTAGCAAGTGGTCTTTCCCACTGACCCATAGCCCCAGCCCATGCTAGCCTGTGTTTTTAACTCCCATGAAGGAGGCTGTGTTTCTGACCTACTCACTCATGTCCTAGTGTTGTGAAGCACAATAGCTTGGGATGCGCTCATTGCTCAGTGATATGCTGCTGCTGGTCCTCCGCAACATTCCACAGTGAGCATCCTTTCTCACAAGGGGACATCCAGGCTTTTCCCAGACTCCTGTTGCTATAGGCCACTCTGCAAGGAATGAGTGTGCTTATGATAACTTTGGGAATTTCTGTAGGTGTCATACCAGGGCCCATATATTCATATATATGTGCATATATTCAACTTGAAGATGTAGTTCTAGGTGCTTCAGGGTGACTCAATGTTCTCTCTACATTCCCATCTGTTGTGTCAAGAGTCCCACTCCCTACCAACATGTTACATTCAGTTGACAATTTTTTTCAGCAAAATGTGTAATGTACTTTCTCCTTTTAATGGCACTTTTCTAGTGACTGATAAATATGAATAGTTCTTTGTTTGCTTATTAATTAGCCTTCAGAAAGTCTTCAGTAAATTGTCTCAGTCTTTGCATGCTTTAATTCTGGCATTTCCTCTTCTTATTGACTTACTGGTTTTTGACATTACATCTCTCTTGTTCTATAAGAGTCTATATCCAGAATGTCTTCAGGGATAAAAGTTCTCATCCCTGCCCCCAGAGATGTACAGTTCATGATGGGCAGACTTTAAGATGGCCCTTGATGACCCTCTTCCTCATACTGGGTCACCTTTCCCAGCCTTAATAGATGGGGAGGTGCTTAGTCTTACTGAAACTTGATATGCCATGTTTTGTTGATATTCATGGGAAACCTGCCTTTCCTAAACAGAGGAGGAGTGGATAGGGGGGTGGTAGAAACAGATGGGTGCAGATGGGGGATGGAAACAGAGGGGTGGTGGGGGGTGGAAGGACTAGAAAGAGAGGAGGGTGCTGTGGGATAATGCTCTTGTACACTGTAAAGATTTGTCACTCATATTGGTTTAACAAAATGCTGATTGACAGGTAGCCAGGCAGGAGGTATAGGTGGGGAAACCAGACTAGGAGAATTCTGGGAAGAGGAAAGGCAGAGACAGCTGTCATCCAGAAGCAGAAGAAGCAAGATGAGAATGCCTTACTAAGAAAAGCTATTATGCCACATGGCTAAACATAGATAAGAAATATGTGTTAATTTAAGTTGTAAGAGCTAGTTAATAGCAAGCCTGACTTAATAGGCCAAACAGTTTATTATTAATATAAGCCTCTGTGTGTTTCTTTGGGACTGAATGGCTGCAGGACTGGGCAGGACAGAAACTTTCATCTATAGGAAGGAGGGGAAACTGTGGTCTGGATGTTAAATCAATCAATCACTCAACAAATAGATGTTAGGGAATATTATTTTCAGATGTGTGATTTTTGTTTGCACTGCATTTAATCCTGTGAAGCTATGTTACTGTGGTTGCCTGTCTAAAACACCTGTTGGTCCTAATAAAGAGATGAATGGCCAGTAGCGAGGCAGGAGCAAGGGTAGGCAGGGCTGGCAGGCAAAGTGCAGAAAACCGAGAGTGAGGAAAGCAAGCAAGAAGGATCAGCAAGAGAACAGGGGAGAAGGACATCAGGGGCCAGCTACACAGCAAGCCATGGAGAAAGAAGTAAAGAAAGGTATACAGAAATAGAGGAAGGTAAAAGCCCAGAGGCAAAAGGTAGTCCGGATAATTTAAGTTAAGAAAAATTGGCAAGAAACACAATATCACACAATATTTACTTTAAAAAAAGATAGCCCTTGATGATCCTTGCCTCTTACATCTGACTGCACACACAAGACCTGCACAAGCTCAAGCCAGACAGAATCCCAGCATGTATAGGGGAGATGGGCATGAAGCCACACCTATAGCTGAGGACCTACTGGAAATTGATAGCTACTGAGAGAGAAAGAGAGAGAGAGAGTTGTATGGGGGCCTTGAGTACCAGCCTCAGTACCCCTCAGGACTCAGAATCAGATGTCTACAACAGGCGAGAATCTGAGGGTAGAAAATTAACTCAAGGAAGTTACTTTTGCATGTCCTTTATTTTTCATGTGAGGGGAGAGAGTGAAGTGAAAGGGGGCACAGAGGAGAGAAAGAATAAGGAGAAGAAAGAAGAAGGAGAGTAAGGGGAAGAAGTAGGAAAAGTAGCAAGGAGAAGAGGAGGAGGAGGAGGGAGGGAGGGGAGAAGAAAGAGGAGTAAGGGCTGATCTCCATGAAGTTTCTAGTTTTTACAGACATAGTTGGAAAATTCAATAGTCGAGGACAATGATAATATACATATCAAAATCACAAAGAGGGCATGCCAAACCTGACAAAGCAGTTCTCCAGAAGAGGTGGCCCAGGAAAGAGCCAGCATTCAAGGGGAAGCACCTGACATCCCAAACCATTAGATACAGTTACCAAACGTCCCTGAATCCTGGCTTCACCCCTTCTCCTCCTCTAATCTCTTTGGTGATAACCAGCTTTGGGGATGCCCAAATTTGTTTGTTAGTGAAGGTGGGCCATGCTGCCTTCCTGCTCAGTGTGGTCTGTTAGCAGGTAATTTTGTGGGGTTGATTCTATGTAAATTTGACAGCTAGAACAAAGAGTGAATGCCATTGCTCCAAGGCCTCATGGTGTCAGGGAATGGAGCAAGGTTACTCCGCAGCCTCTGCAGAAGTCACATTGCTGAGGTGTTTTGGGAATGAATCCCATTTTGAAGGGAGGACTCATGGCTTCACAAAGTTTCCACAGATATGACAGCGGCTTTTCCAAAAGACAAGTGTTCCTGCAGCTCTGCAAAACGGGTTATTCCATGTGAACGTGTACATATACACTTTTCATGGAACTGCCTATTGGTCTGTCAGCTGTGCATTCCTTGTGTAGTCTTGTGGGCTCCAACAGAGTTGGGTTTTTTTTCTGTGTGTGTGTTCCCCAGTAGGTCAATCATGCTGTAGCAGAAGGCAGCACATCCAAGAGTATAAGAATGACATAAGTTGGACTCGATGGGCTTTTTTTTAAAAAGTACAAAGATCACAGAAAACTGGGTGGGTAGTCTTGAGTAGTCTTGATTGTCAACTTCACTACCTCCATTAGCAACTAAAACACAAGCCATGAAGGATTTTTTTATCTCTTCCTCCTCTTCTTCTTTCCCTCCCCCTCTCTCCCTTTCCCCAGGCTCATGTGGGTGTTTTGTCTGAATGAATGTTTGTGCACCATCCGCATGCCCAGTGTTCAAGGAGACCAGAAAGATCTGCTGGAACTGGAATTACAGACAGTTGTGAGCTGCCACATGGGTGCTGGGAATCAAACCCAGGACCTCTTGAAGAGCAGTCAGTGCTCTTAACTGCTGAGACATCTCTCCAGCCCCTCTTACATTTTTTCTTTGATTGATTATTATCAAGAAATCGTCCTCAGAAACAAAACACTGAGAGGGTGCAGACTTTGTCCCGCAAGGACTCTTCTTAGTCTGGTCTTTCTGCAAGTGGAGAAAGCTACTTTCAGAAATGAACTTGTCTTCTGCTCCTGCTGTACTACTGATGAGTTGAGTTCTCTTTCAAGGGCTCACTTCCCTTTACTGCCTTTGATTTCCCATGTGCAGAAGGCGGTCAGGTGACTTGGTTTACATCCTATAATTAGCTCTGTTCTCTGAGGGGCAAAAGAAGGGTCCTAGCACATAGGTGCCATCACCAGCCAAGGATTAGGAAGGTGTGGTTGTTCCTCACCTGGGCAGTTTACCTTGTGAAGACCCAGGCTAGGACCTGATGGCTCTGTGTCCCCCACCCACCATGGTTTGCTTGATGTCCAGTGTCCCCCATCTACACGGAGATTCCTAACATTCCAAGGGAATATAACATCTATTCTTCAACTGTTTAAGGTTTTATTGTTTCACAGTGTCTCGGTGTGTTATCGTATCTTTGTATATTTTGCAATTTTTTTGCTTTTAACTTTTGGGATTTTCATTCTCTCTCTCACTCTCTCTCTTTCTCTCTCTCCCTCCCTCTGTCTCTCTCCAGGATCTTTCTCTCTCTCTCCAGGATCTTTCTGTGTATCTTTCTGTGTATGGCTCTTACTGACCTTGAACTAGAGTTTCTCTTGCCTCAGCCTCCTAAATGCTGAGTACTTGCCTTGCAGGAATGTACCGACATCCTCTGCTAGTCACCTAGTCAGCCCTGGGAAGCCATTTCCCCTAAAGAGCCATCTCATTACTGCTCACGAGAGCTGAAAAGGTTCACAATGCAGGCATTCACCCACTAAAGTCTGGATGAATAGAGAACTTTTGCAAAACACTCAGAAGCATGCTGAATTTCAGCCTTGGCAATTCACAGCATGTAAGCAAAGCCCTCAGTGAGCATGTACTTCACGGACACCCCAAAAAGTGAATGGGTGGTGTGATATAAGTGATGTGAGGAGCCCAGCCCCCCATCACCATCACCCCTGCCATGTTTTTGCTATAGGAGTTTTTCGCCAGAGAGAAGGGATATTGCAGATGGATGTGGCTCCTGACTGGCTCATGCTTTATTTACATGGTTTCTTCTGTTGTCAGAGATACCTGCATAAGCAGCAATGAAGCAAGCAACACACATTAATACCACTAATGCAAGTTCTGATGCTGCTCATCATGCCATGGACTCTTGGACTTTTTGCTGCCCCTCTCTATCCAACATATCATTTAACCCTCCCCAGCGCCACGTGACATAAAGATTCTTAGTAACCCCATATGTCAGATGAGCAAGCACATGTGTGTTTGAAGATCTCTCAGACATGTGAGATGACAGCAACAAAAGATGCATTTGTAATCAATTAAAGAAATGGTGTAGGGGGGTGCTAGGGAAATGACTTAGTGGTTAAGAACTTTTGCTGCTCTTGCAGAGGGCTTGGGTTCAGTACCCAGCACCCACATGATGGCTCACAACCAACTGTAATTCAAGTTCTAGGGAATCCAATGCCCTCTTCTGACCTTTGCAAATATAAAGCATACATGTATGTGCACAGACATACAATGCAGGCAAAACACCCATACACATAAAATAAATAAATCATAAAACAATGTGGATTACCAAAAGACAAATGACCGGCTGGGAAAGCACATTAGTGATTTTTTTCAGTCACCAGAGACAATATCTAGATCACAGAAAGGATGGGAAACAAAGAAAAATAGCCAAATGAAAAAGAGACAAAGCCAAGGACTCTCTTGTGGAGCTAGTTCGGTTGTGGGCCAGGAAACAGCCTGCCAGATGTGAGCTGAAATACATCCACTCAGAGCACCTATTCTCCTCTTAATCCACATCCTGAGAAATGCTCACTGGACCACAGGAGGTCCTGAACAAAGGTGCCTTTCAGACTCGCTGGTCATGATGGAGAGCTGGGAGCAACTTCAATGTCTATCTCTGGGACATATGTCTATGTTCCCCTTATGGGAGTAAAATCTAGCGGTTATGTGAACACACAAAAGACCACATGGATATGGAATGTACTCCACATGGATATGGAATGTAGCAGGAGAAGCTGTTTATATCATTTATATGATTGATACTGCTTGGCCTGGCTTGGTGATGAACGCTTGTGATCTCAGAACTTGAGAGGCTGAAGCAGGAAGGTTATAAGTTGGAGACCAATGTGGGCTACATAGTGAGCGGTGTTTCAATAAGCTCAAAGCCATAAACCAACCCAAACCATCTGCTCCAACCACATCCATCCACACTCTGAGAAGTGTGGTAGAAGGACAATGCCAGATTCTGGGAAGAGAAACAAAGGTGGATAAAGAAGGAAACACGAGGCTTTCTCTGAGCAGAGAGGGGGTCATTGGGGGAGCTGCAGGTTGTAGGGAAGGTGTTTATAACATTTTTATAGGGAGATTGGACAAAGATCCAAAGCTGAGAGTCAGCGGAGGGGCCAGAACAGATAAGGATGGTGAGTGCAAGAGTAGAAGAATGGTCAGGTTCAGGTGCTCATGCTTGCTTTGGACATTCCTAACAACAGCAAAGAGAGCTAATTCTCGTGGACAAGATGGTAAAGGACAGAAGGGACCTTCTTCTATGGCTTCCATAGTTCCTATAAGATAGGTTGAAATATCCCTTCATGAAAGCAAAGAAATTGATGACACAGTCAAAAGTTTGAGGAGGAGGGAACTAGAGAGAAAGTTGAGCTGTTAAGACAATTTGGTCTTCTTGTGGAGAACCCAAATTGGGTTCCCAGCACACACAGTGGGTGGCTCACAGCTGCTCACAAGGGCAGCTCAGGGATTTGATGCCCATTTCTGAATTCTGTGAGCACTGTACTCATGTGCACACCCCAACCCCTCCCATATATGCACGTGATTAAAAAAATGAACTGTTGCAGAATATTATTTTAAGGTGTGGTACAATCTGGAACATTGGTTTAATGTTGTAAAGGTGTGTTGCTTTTGTTTATGTCACATTTGTTTAACTGTGTGAAGCTATGGTTCTTTGCCTGCCTAAAACTCCCGAAGATCTAATAAGGAGGTGAATGGCCAATAGCAAGGCAGGAGCAAGGATAGGTGGGGCTGGCAGGGAAAGAGAGAATAAATAGGAGAAGGAGGACTAAAGGAGCAAGGAAAAGAGGTCTTTAGGAGCCAGCCAGCCATGGAGTAAGAGTGAAAGTAAGGTATACAGAAGTAAGAGAAGGAAAAAGCCCAGATGCAAAAGGTAGCTGGAATAATTTAAGTTAGGAACTCTGACTAGACAGAAGCCAAGCTAAGGCTGGGCATTTATAAGAAAGAATAAGACTCCATGAGAGATTTATCTGGGAGTTGGATGGCAGGTTCTCCCAAAAGAAAAAAGAGTAAAAACAAATACAATAACATTCAAAAAGTTTAGTAACTTATTCAGAAGTTTAGCAAGGTAGAGAGTGTGCCAGTAAGGAACTGAGGAACAGGTGGATGGGAGTGTGCTGTGGGACAATGGTCTTTTATACTGTCACTTGTATTATTTTTAATAAAATGCTGATTGGCCAGGCAGGAAGTATAGGCGGGGCAACCAGGCAGCAAGTAGAGGTAGGGCAATGAGAATTCTGGGAAGAGGGAAATTTCAGAAGAAGCAAGATGTGACTGACTCACCAAAAAAAGAACCAAGCCACTTGACTAACATAGACAAGAAATATGGGCTAATATAAGTTATATGAATTAGTTAATAAGAAGAGCCTGAGAGACTGGGCCAATCAGTTCATAATTAATGTAGACCTCCATGTGATTTCTTTGGGACCTAATGACTGTGGGAAGCAGGCAGGACAGAAAACTCAGTCAACAGAATGGTCCACATAAAGCCTGAAAGAACTTGGGAAGTAGTTCTAGACACAAAATAACAGCATGGCTTCTTGATAGCAGGACTTTTTTGGGTGGAATCTGCTTGCTAGAGGCAAACGTTCTCATTTAAGGGAGGCTTCCTGACTCAGTTTTATCTGCAAAACCCTGCAGCTCTTTTAAGAGGTCCTGCCACAAAACACTTAAATGTTGTTGATAAAAAACTGACTGCATACTTTTTGGTGGTGGCAGGAACCTTGAAACACCATAGATTTGTGGCAATAAACATAGCTCTGGCTGGTACCTCCGCGATGAGGCTGGAATCTAAGAAAGCTAAGGAATGGGCTGGATCCAGCTGTCAACGTCGCGGCTTTAGTCCTAGACATATCACTTAGCAAATTAAAGACTCATGTGGTCCTAAAAAGAGAGATATACAGTAAAGAGATTCAAAGATGAAGAAAACCTCTAAATGATTTACAGTGTGTTAAAAATATATGTAGAGTAGTTGGGTGTGGTGGCACACACCTTTAATCCCAACACTTTGGAGACAGAGGCAGGCAGACTTTTGTGAGTTCAAGGTATGGTGGCACACACCTTAATCCCAGCACTTGGGAGGCAGAACCAGGCAAATCTCTCTGAGTTCAAGGATAGGCTGGTCTACAGAGGGAGTTCTAAGACAGCCAAAGATACACAGAGAAACCCTGTCTCAAAAAGCCAAAAATTAAAAATAAAAATAAAAGAAATAGAGGTTAGAATAAAGCCACATAAAGATGAAAAATACACAGAGAATCTAGATACTGTATGTTGTTACGTTCTCTTTGAGTTGTTTGAATGCTGAGGAAGGAGCAACAGCTGGTAAAAGATATTTGTTTATAAATGTTGCTGAATTAATCCAAGATAGGTGTTTTGAAAATACCTTGACTTCAAAATTGAAGTAAAAAGGCATATTACTTTGGAGGTTTTGTTTTTGTTTCCACAGGAAATGAGAGGCTGTGGGCTCATTCCTGGTTAAGACATTAGGGCTCCAAAGAGGAGGGCCTGGGATGAATAAGTGCAAACATGGGACCTGAAAAGGGAGCGAGGAAAGAAAGCAAAGAAAATCAGAGGAAGAGAGGAGGGCGCAAGGGCTTTAGGGAACAGATAAGGCAGGAGCATGTCAGGTACCTGTATGAGTTTGTTGTTGCTGTTGCTGCTGTAATTTTCAAAAAGAGCTACTTACAGAAGATAAAACTTATTTTACCTTAGAGTTTGAGAGTCAAGCCCATCATGGTAGGAGAGGCATGGTGGCAGGGACACGAGGCGGTGGGGGCATAAGGCATCAGATCAAAATACATCAGCAGTTAGGAAGCAGAGAGAGATGGCTGCTATAGCTCAGCTCACTGTCTCCTTTTCACGCAGTCCAGCCCCTCTGAGGTGGCGCTGTCCATGTTTGGAGCTGGTCTCACCTCCAGTGACCTCATCCAGACAACCCTCAGAAGCAATGCTTGAAGACGTTAGTGTGGGCTGATTCTAGACCCAGGCAAGTTGACAGGAGCGATCAAATGTCACATGACCGCTGAGAAACAGCCAGAGGTGAAAGTGGCCAGAGCCATAGCACCAAGAGGGTGAACTGAAAATGCAGACATGGGTCAGCTGGGGTGGGGGGACAGAATCATAGCTGCCTGAAGGGAACATTAGTAGAGGGAATGGACATTTGTATTTCAGTGAGAAAGAACTACAAGGTCACATGACCAGGAATAATGTCAGTACTCATGTTGGGAGACACCTTTGGAATGTCACCAACCCTCCAATAAAGCAAAGCAGGAAGCAAACAAGATGACACAGGGACAGAGAAGTGTCACGCTGTGGCTCATCTCCTCCCCAAGGTCACAAAGGCTATTCCATGAACCCTGGCCCTTGACTCTCAGCTCATAAACCTGGCACATCTCATCCTGGGTGCCCTGTCAAAGTGGTCCTATGGATGCACTCAGAGAAGGGAAAGGGAAGGAAATTCTACGCAAGGACATTCGTAAACAGCGGAGCCTATCGTCTGAAAGAGAATGTTGTCTTGTGAGTCCAGACATAGAGCTTTTAGTGATAGGCAAATGGTTTAGAAGAAGAAGTGATGAATCTGTTAGAGATTGAAAGATCTGGGCAAAGGGTGAACACAGACCTCAGAGGTCTGCAGAGTCAGCAAGCGAGGCTTCCAGCCTCCCACCAGCAGGTGTCTTTCCTGTCAGTGATGGGGACCTGTGGGAGACAAAGTCATCCCCACTGTCCTTGTCCCCTCCTGCCTGAGTGACTGTACACAGAGCTGTGGCAGTTACTCTCCAGCTTGTCTGCGGAAGGCTGCCTGGTGACAGTGGCCAGCTTGATGTCCACTGATCATCCTGCAAGGTGAGAGCCATTGATGACAGCGGCCAGACGGCTGCCAGCTGATTGTCCTGTAAGGTAAATTTCCGTGAATCTCAAGGTTAGGTTTAGCCTGGCCCATCCACCACTGGCCGATAGCCCAGCAAGGAACTCAGACCACTCCTAAGCTGATTCTCACAAGGACACCGGGGGCCTCTGATTTCTGGAGATGAAAGTGAGGGATGGACAGGAAGCTTCTGTTTGTTCTTGAGGGAGGAACAGTCATAGATAGCCATGGCCATTGTACAGGTACAGGATATAAACAGGTGCAGGACTTATTGGCTGGGACGTATAAGTGTCAAGGGGAAGGCTGGGAGAGACAGGGTGGTGAAACCCTCTCAGGGGGCATAGAGGCATAGCTTTTTGCCAACTAGGACCATATTTCAATATTTAAGCTACAGATTTGGCAATACTGGTGCATTTTTGGCTAAGTATTCATTTCGGGTGAGAGCCCTGTCACATCCTGGGTCAGAATTGGAAAGGAACACATTCCTGTTGTAGTCGGGAGGAATAAACCAGACAAGGGCAGCAGCGTCCAGGAGCCAAGTGAACAGCCCACTCCTAGAGGCAGGGACAGGCGTGACAGTCAGAGTGACAAGTCTGGACATAATTGGACATGGTACAAAGGTCTTGCCAAGAAGATGCCCTGATCCTCTCTTGGTCTCCTGGCTAAAAGCAAGAAACAGATTTAGCTCAAAGCGCTAACTGCAAACAGAGGCACTGGGCAAATAATGGGAACTGAAATGACTTGGGTGTCGAGAAATCTGGACACACCCACCTTCTGGCTCCACAAGAAACATTAGTCTGTGTAGTCCCTCCTGCTGGTCTCCCTGTGAATGCATGGCAAGAAGTGTGACCCCACTGGTCATGTCTATAGGAGTCAGGTGCCTCTCCTTGCTTCATCTGCTCTACTCTGGAAGTACGCCTTGTCTGCAGGTCCCAGGCATGCAGGATCCAGGCACAGATGTGTGATCTGGGGCAGATGTAATTTGACAGTACAGACCACCAGTGTTGAGTCTAAAGTCCAGGAAGGTTGAAGGGCTTAGAGAGTGTGGCTTGGTATCTGGCCATTTCTTATGTCCCTGCATGAAGGCTCAGATTAGCCAGCCACTCCAATGCATCTGCTTCTGCTCATTCTGAAATGACAGGGACATATTGATCCCATGGCTCACTGGCTCATGAAGGGACAGGGGCTGCCATCAAGGCAATGAGGTCTTGAGAGCATCACACCATCATCGCCATCATTAGGGTGAGTGGAGTCTGGAGCAATTGGTCTGCTGTGGAGTCAACTGACTGCTAGGGAAAGCTGGGTGCATTCCAGAGACAATCAAATCCCGCAGACATTTAGAACATTCCCGAATCTTCATTGCTCCATGCCAGGATGGGAAACACTGAAGGACCATTACCCCCTGGCCCTTCTATTTCTGTCTGCTGTGAGCACTCCTTTGAAAATGGTTGAGAATTTGCATTTATCAGAAAATTGCTTACTTACCCTAATCAGCTATTTTTAAGGTTTGATTTTAGCTTGATAATGAATACAGCTAAATTGATGTCAGGCATGAAGTAATTTTAACCAATACCTTCAAAAGTCTATAATACCAAATATTAGAAAATTATGTGTAGGGTAATCTAAATAATGAGATGTTAATTTTTTTTTGGATCCTGGGAACTGGCCTATTCATTTTGCGCCTCTCTCTCTTTCAACTTCACTGTGGGAGGCTCTGGCCCTGACGTCTTTATATAAGATGTTCTCATTTCAAAATGCCACCGAGTCTCCAAATGAACACTTGCTTATGGTCCATGAATACAAAAATACTTTAATCGAGATTTTTATATTTTGAAGCAAGCAGGCAGGATGCAGAGAGAGGAGCAGGCAGGGCAGGTTGAGGTCAGGATGCTACCCCAGGAAGGCAGAAGAGGTGCCACAGAGGAAAAGAGGGCTATCTCTCCAGGAAGCGTATGGGAGTAGCTGGTAGGGTTTGACAGAAATGCCCCAGCCTCTTGTGTCTGAACACTTGGTCCCACTTGGGGGAGATGTTTTGGGAGGTTGTGATGTCCTTGAGATGTGGGTCTTGGCTGTCAGAGGAGGTTTACTGGGCATGGATATTTGTGGGTTAGAGTCTGAACTGCTTCTGGTCCTACTGCCTGCTTCGTGTTCAGTTACCATGTAAGGGGTAACCGTGTTATGTTCCTGACACTGTGGAGACAGCCATCCCTGCTGCTGTGTCTTCCTCATTGTGACACACCCTTTGAAACTGTGAGCTGAAGTGAACCTCTCTTGATTTAGTTTGTTTCTCTAGAGTGTTCTGTCACAGTGACACAGAAGTAACCAACACAGCAAGGAAAACATCCTCCATACCCTAACCTGAAGCAGTGAGGAGCACCCTCCCCCGAACCTGAAACAATGAGGAGCACTCTCCTCCCCTAACCTGAAGCAGTGAGGAGCACCCTATCCCCAACCTGAAGCAGTGAGGAGCACCTCCTCCCCTAACCTGTAGCAGTGAGGAGCACCCTCCTTCCCTAACCTGAAGCAATGAGGAGCACCCTCTCCCCAACCTGAAGCAGTGAGGAGCACCTCCTCCCCTAACCTGAAGCAATGAGGAGTACCCTCCTCCAACTTGTAGCAGTGAGGAGCACCCTCCTTCTCTAACCTGAAGCAATGAGGAGCACCCTCTCCCCAACCTGAAGCAGTGAGGAGCACTCTCCTCCCCTAACCTGAAGCAGTGATGAGCACCCTCCTCCCCTAACCTGAAGCAGTGAGGAGCACCCTCCTCCCCTAACCTGAAGCAGTGAGGAGCACCCTCCCCCTAACCTGAAGTAGTGGCTATGGTTACTTTGCTAGCCAGCTTGCTCCAGGGTCTCCTGCCACTGCCTTACCCCATGCCTGGGTTATATGCAGGCTCTCGTACCCACTTTGTATTCATATATGAACTCTGGGAATCTGTAACACTAGGGGCCTGCTTGTCAGGATTTCTGTCCTGCCCAGTTTCCGCAGCCATTTAGCCCCAAAGAAAATCACACAGAGGTCTCCATAAGTTATAAGATGATTGGCCCATTAGCTCTTATAAACTTACATAGCCCATTATTCTAGTATATGTTAGCCACATGGTTCAGTACCTTTTTCAGCAGGGCGGGTCACATCCTGCTTCTTCAGTGGTCTGGGCAGGACTGGGAGGAATCAGCTTCCTCCTTTCCAGCATTCTCCTGTTCTCATTGTTCCGCCTCTACTTCCTGTCTGGTTTTTCCACCTATACTTCCTGCCTGGCTATTGGCCAATCAGCGTTTATTTAAAATATGATTGACAAAATACAGACAATTCTCCCACACCACTTCCCCCTCTTTTTTTTAAAAAAAGGAAAATATCCATAATCCATTTTTTGGGAATGTGGGCATAGTATTCCAGGCTACTTCCAGCTGGTTGGGGTGCTGATAATCTTATGGGGACTTAAAGAAAATTTAGAGTTATGATCAAGTCCTGACTGGAGTATCCTGTGAAGCTTGATCATCTCAGGCAGCAGTCTTGAATCTGTTCTGGATGTAGAACTCAGACATCCGGGCTATCTGTTCCTACCGGAGATTTCTCAGGTGGTCTTCTTTGATCAAAGCTGAGTTTTCTTAACTCAGAATGAATCCACAGCCTCTCATTTCCTGTGGAAACAAAAGCAAAATCTCTTCTCCAAAGTAACATACCTTTTGACTTCAATTTTGAGGTCAAGTATTTTCAAAATATCTATCTTGGATTAATTCAGCAGCAGTTATAAACAAATATCTTTTAGTAGCTGTTGGTCCTTCCTCAGCATTCAAACAACTCAAAGAGAGCATAATAACATTCAATATCAAGATTCTCTGTGTGTTTTCCATCTTTATGCAGCTTTATTTTAAACTCTATTTCTTTTATTCTTAACTTGTGGCTTTTTGAGACAGGTTCTCTGTGTATCTTTGTCCTGGAACTCCCTCTGTAGACCAGGCTATCCTCGAACTCACAGAGATCTGCCTGTCTCTGCCTCCCCAGTGCTGGGATTAAAGGTGTGTGCTACCACACCTTGAACTCACAGAGAACTGTCTGTCTCTGCTTCCCAGGCATTGAGATTAAAGGGAATCCAACTCCATTCTTCATGCTTGCATGGCAAGCCCTTTAAGCACTGAACTATTACTCCAGGTCTCTAGAATTTGGTTTTAATTTAGTTTTTGCAGTGTCGTTGATCTTATTTATTCATTTGCTTGTTTATTCATTGTCTGTGTGTGTCCATGCATGTTGGGAGGCAAAGGGCAGCTTTTGGAGATGGTTCTCTCCTTGTACTATGCAGGCCCAGGAGTTGAGCTCTGTTCCCCAGTCGTCAGGTTTGGCGGCAGCTGCCCCGGCTGCCGAACCGCGGTGCCATACTGTAATGCCTCTGCTCATGCTGGGCAGTGCTCCATGGCTGAGCTGAATTTCATGCCCTCTGTGTTTTCAGGCTCACTCTGTAGCTCAGGCTAACCCTCACCTGGCTGTGTAGCCCAGGTGGCCCTGATTTATTCGCTCTTCCTACTCTAGGCTCCAGAGCACTGGGGTCACAGATCTGCACCCTTACATCAGCAGAAAGGCCTTACTCCCTTCTCACCTCCTTCTGGAGATCACCAGGGGCAGAGAGAGGGAGACAGAGACACAGAGGAGAGGCAGAAACAAAGGTCGAAATGATGGATAGTTGGGAGGTGAGGACACAGTGACATGCAGAGGAGAAACTGGAGACAGACCCACCTGTGAGCAATGCAGGCAACCAAAGCCCCATCCAGCCATGGTTACTGAACAAGTCCCACCTTTCTGATATTCACAGTTACCCAAGGAATATTTTTCTTTTCTTTCTTTCTTTCTTTCTTTCTTTCTTTCTTTCTTTCTTTCTTTCTTTCTTTCTTTTTTTGGCTGTGCTTTTTTTTTTAAAGGAAAAGTTTTCACAGGGGGTTATAAGACACATACAACTTACTCTTCAATTGTCTGCATGCTTTAAAAACAACTGTGTGGGGCTGGCAGCCAAGCAAGGAAAAGAGACCTAATCGATGCATTACGCTAATCCATAGGGTTCCTGATCTGAAGTTTTTTGTTGATAATTTCCATATTCTGGAAGTAACATGTACTATATTGGTTTACATAACTTGGGACATTTGGTACCACTTCTGTCTCCTGCAATAGTCAATATTTCTTCAGTACTAGTTTGAAAGCACTGTAATAGGGAACTGGCAATCCCAGACACCTCAGGAATTCACAGGTTTGATGACCTTTCCCCCTTTGGGACTGGTAATTGTGGAATGCCAAGAAATATCTTTGAAAATGCCCTTGTGCCTTGTATTGGTGGTATGCACTTTCCTATCTGGTACTCAGGAGGCTGAGGCAGGAGGATTGAAAGTTTGAGTCCAATCTGGCCTAAATACTGAGATACTGTCTCAAAGAAGAAAGACAGGTGGAAAGAGAGACAAAGGAAGGAAAAGAGAAAAGAAGAGAGCAACTTTTAACCAATGTGAAGCCATGCTTTAAGATGGCAAGCCTGTTGGTTAGGAGACAGAGGCAGGCAAAGCCTCTCCCGTTCTTGCTTTCTGTTGCTGTGATAAATGCCATGGCCAAAGCAGCTTGAGGATGGAATGGTTTAGTTCAGCTTACAATTTCCAGTCCCGCATGAAGAAAAACTAGGGCAGAAACTCAAGACAGGAACCTAGAGCCAGGAACTCAAGCAGAGGCCATGGAGGTATGCTGCTTCCTGGCTTGCTCCCCCTGCCTGGCTCAGCTAGTTTCTTACACATGCCAGGACCATCTGCTCAGGGATGGCACTGCCTGCAGGAGACTGGGCTCTCCCACATCAATCATTAATCAAGAAAGAAAATTCCCCACAGGTCTGCCTACAGACCAATCTGATGGAGATGTTTTCTCAGTTGAGGTTCCCTCTTCACAGAAAATTCTAGCTTACACTGAGTTGACAGAAAACTAGCCAACACACCTTGGCTCCTGGTCCCTCCCCCCTACACTCTCCTTCCTTACTCTTGTATTTTTTCTTTTTGTAGCTATGGAAATCTTTGGCTTTATCCAAAAGCTGTAATTCACTATCCCAAGCTAACATGTTTAGTGTCTGTGGTGAACCTATGGCAAGTAGGGGAAGAAACTTCCTGCAACTTCAAGTTACCCCAGTAGGAAGAGAGGCAGTCCTGGGTCACCTGTATCTGTTGCTTGTCCCCAGGTCTTCAAAGACAGTGGAGTGAATAGAATCCCGCTCTCTTGGTGTAACCCTTAGGATTTTCTCTCAGTGTCGGCTGCAGAGGCCGAACTCTGTTTGCAGTTAGAAGCTGAACAACCAGACTCATATGTCAATGTTGTTGAAAGGTAGATCCTCAAAGTGGTTTTGAATTCAGTGAGTTCCTGAGGTGGCACACAACAATCCCATTAGTGGGTTTAGGAACTTCTGGCATAATTCTTCCACCTCACAATGGGAATATTCTTGTTATCATGTAGCAAGCAGGGCTCCTGCCAGACACTAACCAGAGGCCTGTGCCATCCATCTCTCAGAACATCCAGTTTTCTGGGTCCCTGTTCTTCATAAGTCACCCAGTCTCAGGCACTCGGCTATAGAAACAGAAAACTCACTAAGACAGACAGGGGGCAATACCTCAATGTCATACAGGAGATGAAGTCACAGTCTCACGTCAGGCAGAGCCTCCTCCCTGATACGCTGTCACAGGCAGCCTAGTCCCCAAATCTCTAAGGTCACAGCATATGGTGCAATGAAGATAGGCAAGCACATGCCAGGGTGTGCTGAAGCCACAGTCAGCAGGGCAGAGTCAGGACCAACCTCCTCATTCCGTGATCTCTTCAGCCAGTTATCACGATACTCCTCATAGCTGTGTGAGTCCCCTCACTTGTAGGGGCTCATAGAATCTTTTTTTTTCGACAGGGTTTCTCTGTAGCTTTGGAACCTATCCTGTAACTAGCTTTTGTAGACCAGGCTGGCCTCAAACTCACAGCGATCTCTGCCTGCCTCTGCCTCCCGAGTGCTGGGATTAAAGTCATGTGTCACCACCACCCAGTTTAGAGCCTCATAGAATCTTATCAGTCGGAACTGCCGAGGAGTCAAAGAGCATTGCCGAATGTCATAAGCAGGTGCTGAGAATTGAGAAAGGGATTTATCTCCAGATTCGGATCCCATAAAAGCTTCCTCACTTTAGCAGGTGAGTTGCTGCCTCTCAGGGACACATGAAAAAACCCGGGACTCCCAAGGCTGACAGCAATGGCCGTGAAAAAGCAAGCAGCACTCAGTAAGAGACATACGCCAATCTTTGATCCTTTCCTGGGTTAGCTATGTGCAGTAAGACACTCTCTTCTGGTCCCAGAAGGATCAAGCTACAGTTCCTAGTCAGTCATACAGTTACAAGGGCAATAATCAACATGCTACAGCACACTGTGAAGTTAAACTAACATTTATGGGAAGGTGCATTAACATACTTTGGTTGTGATATTTCAACCTGGGTCCACTGGGATACAACTTTATGCCAAACCAAGGAGCATCTTCATTGCAAACACCCATCCACCAAGAAGCATCTTGCAACAGATTTCACCCCCAGGAAGCAGACATGCTCATCTTAGTCACCTTTATGAGGTCAGACCGCTCAACCATGGTCAGTTTGATCATCTGCTCCATTTAGGATGGACAGGCTGCAAAGGGAAGCCGAAGGCAATGGAGGTGGGGTT
The DNA here is from genome assembly GCA_004026605.1 of Ondatra zibethicus. NCBI lineage: Eukaryota > Metazoa > Chordata > Mammalia > Rodentia > Cricetidae > Ondatra > Ondatra zibethicus. The sequence continues at coordinate 27,799 of PVIU01005982.1, forward strand.
GGGGGAATTGAGCTATGAAGGAGCATGTGTGAGTCTTTCATTCTATTTTTTCTAGACTAATTTGATTGGTATTTTTAAAGTGGTATTTGTATTGCAAGCCTCTTCAGAAAGCCTTTGATCACATATCCGATGGTTGTTCCTAATTCTCCAGAAGCTTCAAGCCTGGGATTTCCCCCAGCTCTGGGCAGTGAACCACCTAGAATCTAGGTTCTAGACACATAGGAGCATCCTTTCTACACTGAGTACACTTAGGTTCCATGGTATCCTGGTTTGTTTTCTATTGCTAAGATAAATACTGTGACCAAAGGCAACATGGGAAGGGAAGGGTGGACTTGTCTTGCAGATCCTAATCACAGTTCATCATAGAGGGCAATCAGTGCAGAAACTGGGAGGTAGGAACTAAAGGAGAGACCATGGTGAAATACTGTTTAATGGTTTACACTCTGTGGCTTGCTTGGCCTGTCTCCTCTCCTCTCCTCTCCTCTTCACTTTTCTCTATTTCTTTCCTTCTTTCTGTCTTTCTTTCCTCTTTCATCCCTTCCTCCCTTCCTTTCTTTTTCATTATATTTTTATTCTTTAAAACAGCATTTACATTTAAATATATGTTGATCATATTCTTGCCCTCCCCAACTCTTTCTAGTTCCTCTCATCTTCCCTACCTACCCAACTTCAAGTTCTTTCTTTAAAAACCCAAACCTAATACAGCAATGAACCCCCAGTCTGAGAAAATTAATAAAACAATGCTAAAAATACCAACCAAACAAACCCCACCAAACTCTACCCAAATAAAAGCACACACACAAAACTGTGGAGTCCACTATTTGTTGGTTAACAGCTCCTGAACATGAGGCTTTCCCTAAAGTGGCTGATAAACCCAGTGTCTCTCCACTGGAGAAGACTGACTTTCCCTCTCCCAACAGATGTAAACGACAGTCCAGTTGTTAACCTTTACCATAGTAGCTATGTATTCATTCACTCGTGTTTCAAAAAAATGTATCAAAGTAATGTATAGTAAGAAAAATCATAAACTATCACATTGAAGTTGGATAGGACAAGCCAACAGAAGGAAAGGGGCCTAAGAGAAGGCACAAAAATCAGAGGCCTGCTCCTTCACACACTCAGGAATTCCATAAAATCACTGAACTGGAAGCCATAATAAATGTGGAGAGGACCTGTTGTAGACATGTGTTTGCTTAATCAACATGTGTTGATTAAGAGGACCTTGTTTTCTTGGTGTCCTCCATCACCTCTGGCTCTTACCATCATTCTGCAGAGTTTCCTGAGCCCTGTGGGCAAAGATTTGGAGACATCCAATTTAAGACTGAGTGTTCCAAGGTCTCTCACTCTCTGTGTGATGTCTGGCTGTGAGTTACTATATTTGTTCCCATCTGCTATGGGAGGGAGATTCTTTGATGATGACTGAACAAGACACTGATCTATGAGAATACGAGAACATCATCTAGAGTTATTTTATCAGGATGCCTTCCTTCCTTACTTCCTTTTTTACTTCTTTCCTTCTTTCCTTTCCTCTCCTTTCCTCTCTCTCTCTCTCTCTCTCTCTCTCTCTCTCTCTCTCTCTCTTCTCTCTTTCTAGACCAGTAATATTTGGTTTTACCTAGAGATATCTAGTCTCTGAATCTTGGTCACCTGAGCAGTGTCAGGTATGAGTTCTATCTCGTGGAATGGGCCTTATGTCAAATCAGTTATTGTTTGGCTAATCCTACAAGCTTCCATTGCCCTAGCATATCTTGAAGGCAGTATGCAATTGTAGGTTAAAGGGTTTGTGTTGGCCTAATTTCTTATAGCACCCAGTGTCACCATCCCAGGAGTGACTCTGCTCACCATGGGCTAGGCCTACCCACATCAGCCATTAATGAGGAAAATAATCTGATAGAGGCATCTTCTCACCTGAAGCTCCCCCTTCTCAGATGACTAGTTTGTGTCAAAATGACAAAAACAAAACAAAACCTAACAAAAAACCCTAACAAGCCCACATGGTAACAAGGAGCAATTTTTGTGTAACTAGAATTTCCAAACAAATCCCCCAAACCCAAGAAGTGTGGGGGATATAGAAGGTAATGGAGGGCTACTACTACCTATGAGAAAATGAATATGTATTAAAGGGGTGGGCAGAAGAGAAGAGAGTTTCTCAGTTTGAAACTGGCTGCTCCATGACATCAGCATGTATCGCTGACAATGGGCGCTCAGGAGGCACCCCTGGGTAGATGATTCCAAGATTTGGAGTTTATACCAATCACGTAGGTGGAGCAAAGTCTTGTGCATCTGACATCCAATACTCAGCACACGGGACTCTAGATCTCACCCTTTACTGGGAACCATCCCATAAACCTCTATTAACCGGAACATGCCTTCGGCTTTGGGGCTACTCCAGACCGACTCTCCTTATAGAAGATGCTCACGGAGCTCCAGCCAATTATCTGCGCCTCTTTGGTCAGCCACATGCTTTTGTGGCACCAGAGTGAGGGCCACGTGTCAGAGTCAGTATTACATGCCTATGGCTGAGACCTTGGACTTCATCCCTTCTGGGTGGGTTGGGAGTCTAACTAGCATCCCCTTGAGGTTCTATTGCTCAAGATCCTATGGGAGATGACAAATCCAAGTGAACCCTATTCTTCATGGCCAAGGCTAGGGCTAATCTTCCAGGATGTTCCTGCTATTCACCCCAACCCTGAAGCCTTACCCTTCCTTCAAGATCAGCACAAGACACACAGCTTCTCTCTCTTTGACTGTGTGCAGCTTAACGAATGCCTATGAAGACGGTATAAATAATTCACATCACTCAAGAGGTGGCAAGCCGAACAAGTCCCTTCTGGTTACATTTATTTAAAGATAAGGTGAGACTAAGTGAGTGATGGCCCAGTTACAGAGGCCAGGGTCCAAAGGGGATTGGGACATTCTAAGTTACACCACCAGAGTGATTTGTGCAGAATTATGTCAACTTAGAGATCCTGACACCTAGGGGAAAAGGAAATGTCTTAGCTCTAAGAAAAGTGATCTGCATTGGCGGTTTTTCAAGTTAGAGCCTCAGAGCCAACTCTACAGAATTCGGTGGGGCACAGGCAGGGACCAAATTTCTCTTCTAACAGTAAAAGAATTCTGAATGAGTAGTCTGGCAAATGTTGTCTCTACCAGCAATTTCATTGTGGAATTATTGGGCAACCTGGGCCGGCTTTCCAGGGGCAGCGTCTCCATGCAGGAAGTCACTCTCTCTGGAAGCATGGTGAATGTTCAAAAGGATCTTCAGAGGTTGGGATCTGAGTCAGTTGTTTTGATGCTCAGGTGAGCGGCTGAATTTGTGATCGACAGCTGGGCGAGCAAAGGTGGGGCGAGGCCATGGAAACGGGGCCCTCTCAGGCAAGCACATGCTGCACACTTCTGCTGACACAATGCGGCTTTTTAAGGACAAGACAGGCTGCTGAGGATTCACCTGTAACTACTGAGGCATGTCGAATCCCAGGCCATTCCCAGGAGTGGTGATGGAATTTCCCTAGTGATGCTTTTGTATGGGGCAGCAAAACAGGGAAGGTCTGGCTTGGCCGATGTTTTGTTGTTCTAATCCCAGCCCTTAGAAGGCAAAGGTAGAATGATCCTGAGTCTGAGGCCAGTGTGAGCTACATGGTGGGAGTAAAAAGAGAGAGAGAGAGAGAGAGAGAGAGAGAGAGAGAGAGAGAGAGAGAGAGAGATGGAAGACATGACTCCATGGTGAAGAGGACCACTGGATTTGAGTCACAGCTCTGTACTTGCAGAGGACCTGAGTTCTATTCCCAGCACCCACATAGAACAATTCACAAGTATCTGTAACTCCAGCTCCATGGGGATCCTGACCACCACAGGTACCTGACTCCCATGTGTGCATGCAAACACACACACACACTTAAAAATAAAACAAACCTTTAAAAAAGGCACCTCTCAACTGATAAGATAGAGGAATATATTTCTGTCTTTATCCAGCTTCCTCCTTACTGCAGCCATGTTTTCATGTTTCTTCTCTTTCTCTTTGGCACAGTGGCTCCTGAACATTCCACGGGAGACTTTTAGAACTCGGTAATAAGGAAATTGCATCGCCAGCTGACAATAAAATTTATGAAGCAAAGAATGCTTCTGTTAATACTTTCAGAACGTCTTTGTTTTTGAACGACCGGGATGCCTACAATATTCTGACTCAGTAACCCTGCCTCCAGCAGGCGCAGTTAGTGGGGTTGACAGATCAATGCAGCCTTGTGCCATAATCCCTGCTGCACCGAATTTCGTACTTAAACACTTATTTGATGTTTAATTAATTTTTCCAAAGTGGATAACTTCCAAGTAGCCTCAGAAGCAGGCTGGTTTGTTTAAAATGTTTTTGTTTTAAGAACGCGAGGAAGGAGGAAGGAGAGTGGGGGACAGGGCTATGTTTTCCCTGTTGTTTTTCCAAATGTGATGTGACCTGGCACAAAGGCGCCGGCAAGTGCGGTTCTCTGGGTGAGGGGAGAACGACGCACCTAGGAGTCTCGCATCATCAAAGAAACAGACGTGTATCTATAATTTATGTCGTGCTTTAAGCTTCTGCTGATCTGATGTGGCTTTTTAAAGACAACACAGGCTGCCGTGGCATCACTTGTCAATCACTGGGCCGTGCACAAATTTCAGGCCATTACTAAGAAAGACGATGGAGTTTGTTTAATGATGCTTTTATACGGGG
>PVIU01005982.1:37500-106718 GCA_004026605.1 Ondatra zibethicus
ATCCTTTCAAACTTGCCATTTTGATGCGTGATCCGGGGCCAACTCTTTAGAATAGTGTCTGTTATGACAATAAATCTTCAGAGAGGTGTCAGGAGGGACATGGTGTCTTTGGTGGAAGCTGACTTTCAAGGTGGGTGGGGTTAGAAGCATTGTCACGAAGCTTTACCTTATTTCCTGGACAAGGCCATTTTTTTCTTTCCTTCAACTAACCCAGCACTTGACCTCTCAGCCTGCCCGCATTCTAACCACCTGATGGGGGGGGTCCATACTATAACCCATGCCACCCAGATGTAAGGCAGCTCAAGCTTCTCCATCAGTACTGCGTGTAATGCTTCAAAAGGTTTGTACTTTGGTTCATTTGTCTGAGATGCTTTCATAGAGCCTGTTCTCCTTGTGGAGGACCACATTTACTTATGTACATCCGTGTTTGCGTGTGTGTCTGTGTTTGGATATGTGCATGTGAGTACTGTTGTCCATATAGGTCAGAAGAGAGCATAGGATCCCTGGAGTTGGAGTTACAGGTGGTTGGGTCATTCATTGTGGGTTCTGGGGACCAAACTTAGTCGTCTGGAACAGCAGCAAGCACCCTTGACCACCGAGTGATTAAACATCCATCATTACTCATGCTTTAAATGCTTTATCTCTAGCCGGCGGGGCTATTTTGGGTGGCTCTGAAAGCATTGGCAAGTGGGGTGTTGCTAGAGGAAAGAGATCTCTAGGGGTGGGTTATTGGGTGTGCATTATCCATAGCCATTTCCTGTACACTTCAGTTTCTACTTCCTGTCTGCCACAATGTGAACAATTGCTTTCTACCACCTGCTCTTGTTGTCATGATGGTTTGCTTAGGAGCATGAACCAAGTTCACAGACTGAGTCCTCAGCAATGAAGAGTCAGAGTGAAGCCTTCCTTCCTTGAGCTGTTCCGTTGGGTATTTGGTTACAATGAAGAGAAATACAGACAATGCTGGGGCACACATGAGGAAAAACAGCTAGGAAGATGTGATCTCTCCTCTCTGAGAATGTGCACTTTGGAATATGGTAGGAAATAAGCCAATAAATCCCTGGAGAGGTATTGGGCAGAGCTGAATGACTCTATAACTTCACTTTGTAAAGTGTCCACAAAAGAACAGCGAATTATAGGCAGCCATGTAAGAGAGAACCAGGGTCTCTTATCAGGTAGCAGTAGTCTTTAGACAAAGTCCTAGGGAAGAAAAAGGGGAGGGCTATCTCAGGAAACCCAGAGTGCCACCTAGAGAGACTGTCACACAGTCCCTGTGTAGGCTGATCAATTGCCCTTTCCCCTAAATCACTGGCTTTCAACCTTCCCAGTGCTGTGACTCTTTAATACAGTTCCCCATGCTGTGGTGACCCCCAACCATAAAATTATTCTCATTGTGACTTCATAACTGCAATTTTGCTACTGTTATGAATTGTAATGTAAATACTGCCAGAGATAGAGGTTTGGCAAAGGTGTCATTATCCACATGTTGAGAACCACTGCCTTAAATTCAGAGATTAAGTGCTCCTTAAGGATCAGATGAGATGTGCCTATCTCTGTAAGCATGGAGGCAAACTTCCAAGTGGTTCCTAGTAGCTATTTGCTAGGGTTAACTGATAATATCCAAACTTTCCTGTGCCCTAAAGAGAAACTAGACGAAAACAATTCTCAATGGCTCTACAGGAGCTAGAGAAGGAGCCTCACCTTGTGACCATGTTTCTTAGACTCCATGCTACCTGTACTATACAAGGTTCTCTGTACTTTTTACAAAACGATGTAACCCTTCTCCCTCTATGGTTTCATTCCCATTAGGAAAATTTCTGTTTTCCCTTCCATGTACTTCTAGAACATGCCAGCCAGGGGCCCCTCTTCTGTCATTGTATGAAGGTGAGACTCTAGAGATGGTCAAAGATAGTGATTTTCCTTCTCTTGTTTTGTATCCATCTGATGCGGAAAGTTAAGACTCATGGGATTTGGCCATGACGTAAAGATCTTGTAGAACTTGTTACTAAAAGTTTTGAACACATGGCTTCAGATATGACCTTCATTTAATGTGGGGTTCCTACCTTTCTAGGTTCGGGTATCCTGAAAGGCATGTTGCCAACAGTTGGAGCCGCTGCCAACGCAGCTGACAACCACCATGACTGGCAGAGCCTGCGCCTGCTTTTCTGTCCTCTCCCTGCGGGAATCCCTTGGCTTTTATCTTCATGGCTGGTCACTTTGAGAGAGAAGACAGCAGGGCTCACTAGTGGAGCCATTTGAGAGATACCATGCTTTAATCTCTCCTGTTGAAGACTCACTGTGAAGAGGGAACAAAGGACCATGTTTTGATGTTGTGGTCAGGTTATTTCAAAGATTACTTTGGATTCTTCCTACTTACAATCAATGTATCAGTCAATCAACCAAAGCATACCAAGTCTGTGGAGATGGTTCAGAGGTAAGAACATTCGCTGCTCTAATTGAGGGCCAGGGTTTGATTTCCAGTACTCACATGAGGACTCACAACCATCTCTAAATCCAGTTATGGGAGATCAAATGCCCTCTTCGGCCTCTGTGGGCAGTACACACACATGCACACGGTGCACAACATACATACACGTGAGCACTCACATGCATAAAATAGAATCTTAGAAGTATCAAATACAAGTCTAAAACATTTATTTTCATCTATATGTGGTATTTGAAGAATCCCAAAGCAGGAGACACGCTTGCTGAGGGAGACTTCTCAGCACCCGAGATCCCATCTTTGAGCTTCTGTGCTGTAATTACTGGATGCTGACTTTACACACCATCAGAGGATCTTGGGCATGGTGTTCTCATTCCCCTGTGTGCTTAGAAACTCCCCATGAATGACAAATAATGTTTTGGCTCTCATTCAATTTTACTTTACTTTTTAAATCATTTCTATTGAGTTCTTAAAAGCTGAGATGTGCATTCTTGCCAGTATTGAGAGTTCTGGTTGAAGAAATACTAGGAGTGACTGTTTGACACCACTGAATGGACAATCCCGCATGTCATGGAGAGGCGCCATGGCCGTTCAATGCAACTGCAGTCTGTTGAGAACCCCACCAAATTCTGGCTGTGGAGCGGTTATAAGCCTTTAAAAGCTGTCCTCCCGGGCAAACCTGCCAGTCCTGAGACTGACCTGAGGGATAAGATAGTGCTGGCAATCCTCCTCCCCACTTTCTAGGGAGAGAGCTTCTGATGAGATGATGTGGGATCAGAGGGAACAGTAGAAGGGTGGGTGGAATTCCTCTGGTTGGGGACATGGTGTGCACAGCAGTGTAGAAGAGTTCTGGTCCTTTGTGCCAGTCTCTGGGGAGGACTGCTGGCCTGGTCGTTTGGGTTAGAGTTTCCGCTGTTCCTATAAACCTCGTGAGGTTTGTACTTGTGGCTGGTGAATTCTCTTGCAAGATCAGTGGGAGTCCCAGATGGGATACTTTCATGTAGATTATTCTAGCATCAAGACCAGGGCTCAAAGGATAAGTGAAGCCAGAAGCAACGGAACCCTGCTCAACTTGAGTGTGATCATCCTCGTGTGTAGTTTGTGGCATATTACTTTACGCCGTGTAAAGATGTGTCTCTGTGATTGGTATAACAGAAAGTTAAATGGTCAATAGCTAGGCAGGAGGTATAGGCGAGACTTGCGGAAGAGGGGTCTCTGGGAAGAAGAAAGGAGGAGTCACCAGCCAGATGGAGAGGAAGCAGAATGGGGAGTACAGAGTAAAGGTAACTGAGGCACAGAAAAAGTAGACAAAAATGTGGGTTAATTTAAGTTATAAGAACTAGTTAGGAAAGCTACTGGCTGGACTTTCATAATGATTAAGAAGTCCCTGTGTAGTGAGTGATTTGGGAACAGGCTGGCTGGACAGAAATATCTGCCTACAGTGTGAAGTCATACTGCAGTGTCCAAGGGTCAGGGTTTGTATTGCCTTGTCTCAGCACGACTGTTGCAGGAAGCAGTGAGGTCCTCTGTGCCTGGGCACCACAGGCATGAAGTGCAAAGGATGAGCATTGCGTGTTGAAGCCCTCAACTCGTGACTTTCTCAGTTTTATTTGTTGGTAGTACTGAATATTGACCTCCGAGTCTCGCGATTGTTAGGCAAGTGCTCTAACCACTGAACCACACTCCAGCCCCTCACTGGGGGATTCTAGGCAGGGGCTCTACCAGTGAACAACATCCCAGACCCTCACTGGGAGATTCTAGGCAATGATTATGTCACTGAACCACACCCTAGTCCCTCATTGGGAGGATGCTCTAGCACCGAGCCATGGCCCAAGCCTGTCACTAGTGGGCTCTAGCTAAGCACTCTGCTATTAAGCCACATTCTATCCCTCTTGTACTTCTTATTTGAGAATCTTTCAAAGTTACCCAAGATGTCCTGGAACTCATTCTGTATCCCAGGCAGATATTGAACTTGTGACTCTCCTGCTTTACTCTCCTGTGTTATTTAGAGTTCTCTAAAAAAACAGAGCTGAGAATACACACACACACACACACACACACACACAGACACACATACACACAGACACAGACACACACACACACACACTCTGGTAGTTGTTTAGTCTACAAGGCTGGATATCTCAGCAATCCCAATCTGGTGCTGGAGTCCTGGAGAGTTTCTGCTCTTCAGTCTGTGTTAGAATTTCAAAAACATTTTTTCTAATATTGGTGAAGTAATGCCTCAACCACAGGATAGATGAACCTGCAGCTGAGGGTGAGGACAAGCCAGAAAACTGCCAAGTTTCCTTCTTCCATGTCCTTCTGTGTGGTCTGCAACTAGAAGGTGCTACCCACATTTAGGGCGGACCTTCCTGCTTCAGATAATCTACTCGAGAAAACCCCTCCCTGGAGTGCCAGAGCTCGGATTTTGGTGAGTTTCAGATGTAGTCAAGTTGACAACTAGGATTAGTCATCACTAATCTACCACTTGGCAAGTTGATACACAATCACATCTCCTAGTTCATATTTAATTTCCAAATATAAAATAACCATGTCATTATTCTGCCTAACATGATATAAGTATCTCACCTACAACCATAAACACACCATGTACATGTGTGTGTTGTGTGTGTGTAATTGTTGATGTGTGTGTGTACTAGAATAGGCAGCAAAGTCCCTTGAGGAATGATTAGTCTTTTAGTGTCTCATAACTTAAATATGATAATATAGACTTACAACACTTAACCACTGATATTGTCCCAATCAATGCTATATCATATAACAGAAAGGAAGACATTGTAAACAGCTTAATATGCATATATAGTCATAAGCATTCTTTAAAAAAAGGACAGAATGCTCATGTCAATTACAATTCTCATTTCTGCAGCCCGTCATATGGCCTTAGCTGTAGCTATAACCATCTTCCTCTACTACCCATTCTGCATGTCCTTTTCCCTCGGGCAGCACCTTGGTGCTTTCCCTGGCCCATACCTTCACCCCTGAATGGTATAGATTCTCTGTCTCCTGCCTTTGTTGGCTTGTTCCGGCTGCTCCCAGGCTCAAGCTACCCAAAAGCTTAGGGGAATAAAGCAAAGACGACATAAAAAGCTAAGATGTGAACTCAGCTTGTCAGCTGGATGCTAACAAGGATGGCAAGGTAACAAACACTTCAGCAGAGATGCAGGATTAGGGAGGGGCGAGAAAAAGGGAGGCAGCAGGGACGTTCACACAAATGGTGATGTGGAGAAGCAACACATTTTGAATCCTACCGTGCTCTGCTAGCCTGGACCCGCTCAGGAGTCTGGGCTCATAGGCTCGCTTTGAAGAACTGGTCACCATCCCACTGCGTTACTGAACATGTTTCAAAGTCTGCCGTTCTGAAAAAGATGGCAGCCAAGTTCTCCTAGCTTGCTCTCTGTTGCTATGACCAAAGGCACCTTGGGGAGAAAAGGGTTTATTTCACTGTTCACTTTGAGATCACGGTCCATCATCGAGGGAGGTCAGGGCAGAAACCTGGAACAGAAGTCAGGAGAGAAGGCTGTTTCCTGTTGTCTCATTCATTAGCTCATGCTCAGCCAACTCTGTTGCACACTCCAGGACCACCTGCCTAGGGATGGTGGCACCCACAGTGGGCTTGGCCCACCCAAATCAATCATCAATCAAATCAATTAAGACATTCTCTCCCAATCATAGCTACAAGTCCATGTGATGGAGGCTGTGGTAGTTTGAAAGTCAGTGGCCCCCATAATTTCATAGCGTGGCACTATTAGGAGGTGTAGGCTTGTTGGAGGAAGTGTGTCACTGTGGGGGCAGGCTTTGAGGTTTCCTATGCCCAGGATACTGCCCATTGTCTTATGTCGACTCCCTTTTTCCAGCAAGCCAAGATGTAGCCAACACCATGTCTGCCTACATGCTCCCAGGCTCCCCACCATGATGATAATGGACTGACCCTCTGAAACTGTAAATAGCCACTGCCAATTAAATGTTTTCCTCATAAGAGTTGCCATGGTCACGGTGTTGTAGGCAGAGACTGCTCGCTCGTTTCCTGACTGCTCAGACTTGAATCAATTACAACACTATTTGGCCAATGACTCAGGCTAGCTCTTACATCTTGTATTAGCCCATTTCTATTAATCTGTGTATCGTCACAAGGTTGTTGTTTACTGGTAAAGGTTCTGGGTGTCTGTCTCCTTTGGCAGCTACATGGTGTCTCCTTTACTCTGCTTACTCTCTCTCTATATATCTCTGTTTGGATTTCTTGCCTGGCTTTGCTCTAAGTCCTTGACTGAAACAATTTCTTTTTTAACCAATGGTGATAAAACATATTCAGAGCAAACAGAAGGGAATCATGGTGTCTCTTCACAGCAGTAAAAACCTTAACTAAGACAGAGGCCTGTCTTTCTCTTTGTTTGTTTTATTTTGTTTTAATATTTATTTGATGTATGTGAGAGTTTTGCTAGAATATATGTCTGCATGGCATGTACATGTTTGGTGCCTGAGGAAGTCAGAAGAGGGAATCGGGTTCCATGGAACTGGAATTATAGATTGTCGTGAGCCACTTACAAAGTACTGGGAATTGAACTTGGGTCCTCTGTAAGAACAAATGCTCTTAGCCACTGAGCCATCTCTCTAGCCACAGTGCAAATTTTTTAAAGTGAGATTCCCCCTTCCTACATGATTCTAAGCTTTGTTAAGATGACATAAAACCTAGCCAGACCACAAGATCCCGAGTTTGTTCTGTTAGTTCTGACATAGAATAGAAGACACAGCAAAAGTAACTGGTCACCTACATGTGATGCTTTTCTCACACATGGCTCCTTGTCTGTATGGCTTTCCGCAGGCCCCACACAAGAAGAACAGCATTTGTCCGGCATGTGTGAGATTCGGTGCTCAATCTCCCACACTGCAAATAAAAACATCATTGAAGAAATAATCTATATTTCTACAGAGCTCAGACTGATTAAAATGTGGCCTGCTATTTGTCTCTTATCATTCTGGAAACGTCTAGAACTACTACTCTCTATGTCTTGCACAACAATCAATATCTCTCAATGTTAAAGACTATTTCTGACTAGGCTTTGTGATGCAGGCCTGCCACCCCAGGTACATCAAGAAGATTGCAAGACCAAGACCAGCCTGGGTTACTTGTAGGCATGGTCACCTCTCTTACTCTTGTCATCCTCCTCTCTTACAAGTCTTTTTCCCACCATATTCATGACCTTTTCTTCTGTTTTATGAGCCTTTGAGTTTTAACTAGGACAATCTCTTCATGTGGCCATAGGTTTGGAATTCGCACTGGAACCTCGTGGTGAAGATTCCAGGTTCCACTTCCATCCACTGCAGGCCAACCTTTAGTGGGTACAATATTTCTGTCTTTGTTCCCTAGAGCAAGACAATTATGTGGGAGTCTGCTTTCCCCACTCTTGGGGAAGGTTTTCAAGTCAAAGACTATAGGGATCTACCTAGAAAAACCCCAGCCCACTGCCCTCCTAGGAGGTGGATAGTGGCATGCATCTACACTCTCTGTGCGTTTCCCTGGTGGTCATGTTTTCTCATCCAAGGCGGCAAACGCTCAGGACACCAAGTTCTCCTTACTGCCTCTTCCCACCTTGACTCATTTCTGTCCTTCGCCAATGCTCACCACTGTTTCCTTCTTAAGTAAGCAATTGCCTTTGCAACCCTGCCTTGGCACCTGGCTCTGCGGGAACTCATCCCATTAGAGCATTAAGGCTTTGAGGTAATTTGTTGATTTGTTCAACATGCCTATATTAATTCTGAGTTCTGTGTCATGTACCTGCCAGTTGCTTAGATTATAATAGGACGAAAATTCAAATGTTTCCCCCTCACAACCTCCCCTTCCAGCAGAGAAAAATGCTAAGATGGCTCAACAGTTACGAGCCCTGGATGCTGTTTCCAGAGGACCCTGGTTCAATTCTCAGGACCCACATGGTGACTCATAACCATCTGTTAACTCCTGTTCCAGGGCATCCAATGTTCTCGCTGATATTCCTGGGCACATAGCACACACATGGTCCATAGACTGACGCATAGGCAAAAGACAAATACACATAAAACAATTGCGAAGCCAATTTAAAGAAAGGGATGTGGCTCTGAGAGCAAAGGACCTTGAGTGACAGGGGTAACAGGAGCCCTGCAGAACCAAGTTCCTAGAAGCCCAGCCAGGCTTCCTCTCTTACTCTCTGTGTGACTCTCCCATATGACTACGGGACTGCCCATTTCTCTCTCTGCCCCCCTACCCTTGGTACCCAGCCTAGCACCAGTCACTCATTGTGAACTGCTCTTCTCAGGGAGGGCAGCCACACCAAGGTCCCCCGGGATCAAGCATGTGCTTTGTTGACTCTGCAGCCATGCCTTTGGCTGCACGGAACAGGGCTCAGGACCCTTCCTGGTGGAGAAGGTTTCCAGACCCTGGTTCTAGCATATAGACCACGAAGCCGAGTATGGAATGTCTCCTCCAGAGCCTTATGAGTTGAAGAAGTGGGTGACTGCAGGTGTGACTTTGAAGCTGTGTCTTTTCCTTGAATCTTTCCTCTCTGTTCCTTTATGCTTTCTGGATCTAAGAGTAGAGTCACTTTCCTCTGTCATGAACTCCCACCAGGATGTTATGTCCACTTGGCTGTAGACCAGAAAGCCATGGAGCCAGCCACCAGAGGAGCTCCTCCCAAACCCTAAGCCAAAACAAGTCTTTGTTACTAAGTTGCCCAGTTTTGTCACAGGGATGACTAGCTGCCAGGCACTCTGATGACTTTGAGAGGCATCAAGGTCAACCTGTGCCAGGTAGTTTCTAGAGTAGACTCTACCAGGGCCTTCAGAATGTGTTCTTTCTTCATATTCTCCCAAACACCTACAGGGAACAAATATTTGATGACTGGTTTTAGAGAAGGTGACTGAGACTCAGAGGGACTGAATGGCTTCTGCAGGTGCCTGTGTTAATACAATGATAGGGCTGAGGTTTCAGTTGGGACAACTGTGGACACGATAGTCCTAGGCGTCTCCAATCTGTGTGCCACCAGCCAAAATGATAACATAGGGTTTCTGTGGAGAACCCTGGGAAAGAGCCAGTCTCCATCTTGTGACACACATAGCCACACTGGGTCAGTGCTGTGTGACACTATTTGTGAGGGGCTGTGAGCAAACGTCTACTTACCCCAAATAGGGAACCAATGACTGACCCAAGTAAGGATACCACCAAAGTCCAACTTGGTGAACCTATGAGGTTTTTTGGAGACACTTACAGGAGTATCGGTGAGGGGGCAGAAGCAGAAATGACTCAAAGATGGCTGCATCACCAAAGTCCTTCTCTGCATGGCTGACAGCTCACAAGAGCTAGAGCACACTGCACAGCCTGCGGGCAGCTTACACTGCACAGCCTGTGGGTAGCTCACACTGCACAGCCTGCAGGTAGCTCACACTACACAGCCTGTGGGCAGCTCTGTGGGTTGGAGATTGTCCTTTATTGGTAGCTAAGTTGATCCAAACCTCTTCAAGGCATTTAGTCTGGTGTGAGAGTATTTCAGCTGTCTTCACTGCATTTAAGTTTAGGATTAGGTGTGGGGGGGGAGGGGCAGGGTAGTGAATATGTCAGTTTCAGGGACTTCCTAAAGCTAATGAGCAAGGGTCTGTAGAAAGTCACTGGCCAATGCTGTTTTCCTTGTGTATATAGAAAGTGCCGGTTAGAAAAGGATAAAGAGGGTAGGGCTGGCTGGCACAAGCTAATCCTGACTGAGCATCCTCCAATGGATTTCCACAGTGATGCTGACATCAGTGAGGACCATCTTTTATGGGCCATTGTTGGCAGCCATATTCAGTGCTCGGGAATTCCTAGAGAATATCTTAGGCAATTTCATCCACTAAATCTCTTCATAACCCACCTGCAGTTATATATGCCCACTTAACCAGACAGCTCTGTCCAAATTCAGTTGCCTTACAGAGCTGCACAGGGCTGGGCTTCACACAGCTACTGGGAGGACCGCATGGAACGATCCTGATTTGTTTGATGGCATTCTGTGGTTCTCTGGGAAGTGTTCAACAAAGCCTGTTTCCTTTGCATTCATCAGAGTCTAGCTTCTGTCAGTTTATATATTTTACAAAAATGCTGTCAATTCCTCACTTCTTGAATCGGTTAATTATATAGCTGACTGTTTCAGCAGAGAAAACCTCAAATTGCGTAGGATCTCAACCATCTTTCTGCAAGCTGATTTGGTAAACATTCACCACAGCCCCGCTGGCAGACCCAGTGTGTTTCCGGAGACTGGAGCTGCCTGGAAGAGGTGGCCTGTTTCTCCGAGGTGGGCATGTGTCCCCCTTTATCTGACAAGGAGTGGGATGCCAAAGTCATCTCTATCCTTCCACAAAGCCAAGAGGAAGGTGCTGGAGGCCCCAAGGTCCAACAGCTGTGTGTGCAGGAGGCTGACCTAGAGGCCCTTCCCAGCCCTGCGTTCAGGAGCTCCATGCTGGATGGCTCATATTCTGCATGCTCTGTGTTTCATAGGCCAACAGGGGTTTGCTGAGAGAATCACAGGAGATGCTGGGGAATGTGAGAGGTGAAACAGATTAACAGGCAGGTGATGCCTGAAACCCACTGCCATGATGGAGGACCAGGGTTTCATCCGGTTCGTTCTCACTGGTGTCCATTGAGATGCAGGGGTGGTAAAGGAGAGATGAGGAATGAGATGGAATGCTTCTGGGCTGGCAAGCTCTTGGGAAAAGGAAGGTGTGTTGGCTCACTCCTATGGTCCTAGGACTCAGGAGCCTGGGATACAAGATGATGAGTTCAAGACCAACCTAAGGTACATGGTGAGATTGGCTGATTACCATCAGATACTGATGGTAATGTGTCATGGGGACGTCTCTGGTACAGAGGTATTCCCAGAGGGAATTCTGGTGTTTTTCTGTCCTGCAGACATAGGTGGTAGGCGGTAGGCATGGTGGTTTGAAAGGAAATGGCCTCCAAAGGGAGAGGCACTATTAGGAGGTATGGCCTTGTTGGAGGAAGTGTGTCACTGTGGGAGGTGGGCTTTGAGGTCTCCTTTGCATAAGCTTCCCTGTCAGTTGACTTCTTGTTGTCTTCAAGATGTGGCACTCTCAGCCCCAGGACCACATCTGCCTGCATGTCACCATGCTCTCCTTCATGATCATAATGGGCCGAACCTCTGAAACTGTAAGCGAGTTACCCCAATTGAATGTTTTCTTTATAAGCATTGCCATGGTCAAGCGTCTCTTCACAGCAATAGAAAACTGAAAGTAAGACAGTATAGATACAGTTGTTTTACCTTGGGCACGGAGGTCATGGATGCAATTTCCCCATGAGGGAAAATGTTTGGCAAGGGACTGAATTTCCCCTGACTGATGATAAGCACTGGGTTCCTTCCAGGGCCCAATAGCCCAGAAGCCTGTTTCCTTGAGTGAAAAGACCCAGTAGGGGCACTCAGACCACAGTCAGAGACCCTCTGGAACATGGGTGGAGACTTCACAGTCTGCTGTTGCCATGGAAATTAAAGTCCAAAGGGGGGGGGCATGAGTCCTTGAAACGAATAAAACAATTGCTTCTGAACACATAAGAAAGAACTGAAAGCGGGACTCTGAGCTTGTGTTTCATTTCTACAGCCGCATTCATGGTAGCTCACTCGCAACAGCCAAAGGTAGAATGAACTCAAGTGATGGTCAGGGAATGGAAAAGCAGAACGCCATATACATAATACAGTATACATACATACGTACATACATACATAATACACACATACATACATAATACATACATACATAATACATAATACATACATAATACATACATAATACATAATACATACATAATACATAATACATACACACATAATACATACATACATACACACATACACAATACATACATACATAATACATACATACATACACAATACATACATAATGCATACATACATACATACACAATACATACATACACAATACATACATACATAATACATAATACATACATGCATACATACACAATACATACATAATGCATACGTACATACATACATACACAATACATACACAATACACACATACATAATACACACATACATAATACATACATACATAATGCATACATACATAATGCATACATACACAATACATACATACATACATAATACAGTATACATACATACGTACATACATACATAATACAGTGGAGCATTAATCAATCTTTCAAAAGACGTGCGGATGTGAACAGACCCCGAGAATGTTAGGCTAAAGGCACAGTTCAATTATCTGTGAGTTAGATAATTCTGCTTATCCGGGCTACCAAAAATAGTACATTTATAGAGAGAAACAACCAAAAGGTACCTGGCAGGGCATTCGTAGAAAAGAAAATAAGGAGCGATGGCTTGAAATGTATGCAGTTTTCTGGGGTGATAAGAAGTTCTGGTGTTAGATAGGAGTGGAGTGGGGTCATAACGCATACATGTCTATACAAGGGGGCAGAATGGGATTGGGAAAACGAAGATCTGACATTCCTGAATGACAAGAAAGGTATAAAAATGTACAGGAAACGATATACAAAATATAATTATATGCACACATGCACAGGCATGCACACACGTGCACATGTGTGCACGCACACACAAAGGAAAGATGCAGTGGGTCAAAGAGATGGAGCTATATTTCTGGTTTCAAGTAGTGCTGCGGGTGGAATCCAGAACCTAACACGTTCTGGGCAAGCTCTGTACTGCTGAGCCACCCCCACAGCTCGATAGTCGCCTCGTTCTTGCCTGAAGAAACACTATCTGGACAAACAAGAGACTAATAAAGCCACTATCCGGTAGGTGAAGGGTCAGGAAAGACAATGAGTTTCTTTGGATATATTTATTTTTAACATAATTTAAAGTTTTAGTCTATGTTACTGCAGTACTTATTTAAAACTTAATCTAAAAATAAAACTTTATAAAAGAAAAACTTTCTCTATAAAAGCTATATGAAGGGGAATAGGGAGATCTGGCTTAGGGTTTGGGAGCATTTGCTCCTCTTGTAGGGGAACTGAGCTGAGTTCCTGGTCAAGCCAGGTGGTTCATAGCCACCTGTGACTTCTGCTCCCCGGACAAGACTCCCCTTCTGGCCACCTTGGGCACCACATTCACATGCCCAGACACATATACACATACACATCTTAAATATATCTATGAAGATTTGTTTGAGATATAAAAGAAGCAATAAAATGAATTAAAACTTATAGTTCTATGATAAAAAGATCAGTACTCAAAAAATGTAAATTTTTCCAAAGTAATTAGTTACTTCAACATATTTGAAACTGGTATATTAAAGTATAAAACAAAGCAATGTTATTGTAATGTATATACAGAGAAAAGACTGTTCTAGAATTGTCAGTATGGTTTCAGGAAAAAAATAATGTAGGATTTAAGTCATCAAGATTTACTACTAGAACATAGAAGTTAAAGTGCATCTGAACAGAGTAATTATATTTTATGGAAATACCTAAATTCATCCATAAAAATAGTGAGCCCGAAAACACTCAAGCACATTTGAAAATTTATCAAACTGTGAAAATGAAAGTACTCTTGTTTCACAGCATTAATGAAAGTAAGTATAAGAAAGATAGAAATCTACACATTGGGGCACATAAGTTGGATTAGAAGCCCCTGGGTTCAACACCCAGAATCATGAAAAGTAGAGACCAAGGGAGCATCACTATACTCAAACCATAGAAATATGTTTCATGAGAGGTAGGTCAGGCCTCTGTTCTAGAAATATAAAATATTTTTATTATGAATCATCATTATATTGTTACTGGAGAAGTGGCTCAGCATTTAAGAATATGTATTGCTCCTACAGAGGATCTCAGCTTGATTCCCAGCTCTTCTCTTGTTTTGGATGACTCTCAACCACCTGCAATTTGAGCTTTAATGTCCCCTCTGGCCCCTATGGGCATTACATCCATGTGCACATGTAAGCTTGTGCACCTGACATACATATAATTAAAAATAAAAAAAACAAGTCTTTAAAAATCAAAATTATAAAATCTGAAATACATTGCTAAACTACAAAATATAATATAATTGCAATATAGTATAAATTATTAAAATATAAACAAATGCTTCATGTACCATGTTGCTTTATATTTTAACTTCCAAAATAATTTATATACTTAATTCAATTCAAACAAAAACACCAGAATTTTGAGGGGAGTGAGTTAACAGCTTGGTTTAAATTTTAATGAAGTTTTGAGGGTCCAGAGATAGTCAAAGCAACTCTTAAGAAGGAGATTGATGTCTTATTCTATTGGTTATTCAAAGTAATCACAAAGTTACAACAATTTAGGCTCTGGGGATGACTACCCAAACACAAAGGTCGATTCTAGATAGATTGTACGTCTAAACTGAAAGGAAAATAAGCAAACACCTAGAGGCAAATCAGAGTCTTCTTACCTGTCGGAGTATTAGATCGGCACAAATAAACAACCAAGCCAGCTCAATAGGAATGGATATTTTAATGAATGAAAAGGGGACACCGCATGGAGAGAGAGAGCACACCTGTGTTCTCTCGATTTTCTACCTGGGGTCCAAGTGGCCACACCCCAACTTGATGTGATTGGTTAATGGCTTTTCCCTAGGGGGAAAAGCCATCTTACCCTAGGGTGGAAAAGACTTCTTATACCAAATTTGAAAAGCGCTACTCACTGTCAGAGAAGATTGATATATGAAATCACCTTCAAGGGAAAATGTCTTGCTTATTAAAAGACAGGAGAGATGGCTCAGCAGGTAAGGACATTGCTGCTCTTGCAGAGGACCCAGGTTCAGTTCCCAGCACCCACATCAGGCAACTCACAATGGCCTGCAGATCTAGCTTGGGGGGTGGGGTGGGTGCAGATACCCTCTTCAGGCCTCCTTGGTACCTTCATGTAAATGGTATACATAAACTCACTCTGACAAACACACATAAAGAAAAAAATAAATGAGCGCTTTCAAAAGGCATTATAAGAAGTGCAGAATAGATCACAGATAGGGAAGGTGTATTTTGTAACACAAATAGCCAGCGAGCAACTTGTTCCCATAATAAGTAACCACAAATGAATACAAAATGGCACACGACTGTGCTGGCATTCCTATCTTGTCAAAGTCACCTCTTACATTGTAATTCTGCAGCTGGACACCGACAGTTTCTGCATTTCCAGATGATTCTATGCTGGACTCTGTCAGCTGGTGTCACTGAAGGAGACTCTGAGGCTGAAGGAGGACAAAGGACTGTCAACTCCGTCCCTTTTCATGAGTGGTAAATGGGTTTCAAGAACTTTCCATGATAGCATAAGGCTCTCTCATAGCTCATAGCTCACTGCCCTAATAGAGTTTGTCTTTTCAGGATTGATCTGCCTACGTAACCCAGGCTAGCCTTGAATATTCAATCCTCTTGCTTCAGTCTGTAGTGTATGATTATTGTACAAATTCAGACTCACAGATATCCTCCTGCCTCTGCCTCCTGAGTGCTGGCATTAAAGGCATGAGACAACATGGTGAACCAGTATGCTAGTTTTGACTTTAATGAGTCTATATTTTAGTTTTTGTAAAATTCCCAGCTTTCCCTTTCTCTCTCTCTCTCTCTCTCTCTCTCTCTCTCTCTCTCTCTCTCTCTCTCTCTCTCTCTCCTCTCTCTCTCTCTCTCTCTCTCTCTCTCACACACACACACACACACACACACACACACATCCTCTTGTACCTCTTGTACCTTTGTCACTCTAACTGGGTTAATAAATCTCTGATTGGCCAGCAGCCAGGCAGGAAGTATAGGCGGGGTGACCAAACTAATGATGATGGGAAGGAGAAGGGAGGAGTCAGGAGACACCAACCAGATGCAGAGAGAGCAAGATGGGCATGTCATACTGAGAAAAGGTACATGGCAGAGTGTAAATAAGGAATATGTGCTAATTTAAAATGTAAGAGCTAGTTAATAATAAGTCTGAGCTATTAGTTGAACATTTATAAGTAATCTTAAGCCTCTGTGTGATAATTTGGGCAGCAACTGCCAGGTATTTAGGACTGAGTGCCTCTGAGGCAGGAAATTTCTGAACACACACACACACACACACACACACACACACACACACAGAAGCTTTTCAAGGATGGAACTTTGAATTCAAATCAACATCACAGTTTCTAACTGTTCAGGAGCCATATGTGGCTGGTGGCTCCGGGTAGGCTAAAGTACACGCAGCCAGTTCTTTCCCTTGGCTAGGATTTGGGTCTGGGAAGTCTATCTCCGGAGCTTGCAGTGGGGCCAGTTTGATGCCCCAGCTCTGTGATGTGAGCACAGCTCTTCTTGGCATGCTATATGTATGTGAGATTCACCTACCAGATGAGAGCCAGAAGTCTCCCCACTTCCAGAGTGGCAGCTGGCCATGTGGCATTTGCCCAGCAGCTGCAGCTCAGCCTTGTGAAACAGCTGAGAGTGAGCCAGGGGCCCTGCATGGATAAACAGGCTTCCTCAAGGGTTGCATTCTGGAAGATGAGCCTGACCTTGGGATAAAGCCTATAGGTGACCTAAACCATGATTTCATAACCTGGTGACACTGGAGCAGGTGAGAGCAGCAACTGTCTCTGACAGTGACCCGTTCCCCATGTTCCCCTCTGCTCTCTACAGTGTGTACTTCTATCAATGTATTAGGTTATCATTTAAGAACAACTGAAATATGGTGTACTAGTATGTGCCAAATCTGAGCCATGGATGCAGTCAAATAAAAAAATCATCCTGCCAAAGGTTTTAGTAGACAGTGGTTGGTGACCCAGTGGCACATCATGCTCCTTAGGCAGATCTGTAGTACAATGATGCCTAGCACCCACTCCAGAGGTCTTGGCTTAATCTGTCTAGGCTGTGACCTTGGCATTGGGATTTTTAAAGGCATGATTCTTGAACAACATGATTCTTGTGCACTGCATGGGAGTGAGCTACCCATCTCGCAAACTCAGTGATCTTGGGGACTGTTAACCAGTTCTCAGGAGTGATAGTCGCATCCGGTACATCTGTGTTCCACAGTGCTGATAGAGTGATATGTGAGGCATAAGTTAAGTCCTGAGTTTCGTCTCCCAGACTCTCTGTGGCTCCTCATTTCTCTTTTAATAACTATCAAGTCCAGTATCTCTGACTGGACTCTACTAAACAAGCTTCTGTGACCTCTCAATTCATCTTCCACTGTCCTGTTCCTTCTGCCCAGGTTCCCCTCTCTCTGGCAATGTCTCAAATATCCTCACAGGGTCTCATTTGTGTTTACCACTTTGTCTCAAGCTCTCTTATGAAGCCACGTGGACATCCCACTCACCTCCCTCATGCTTTCGCTCACACATTGCCTTCTCAGTGTCTCAGTGTGATTTCTTCAGATCCCCTCCTACCCCGTTTCCCTGTACTGTGACATGGGTACTTTCTTATTTATGACTGACTAGTCACCCCTCCCCTCTTCGCGGGATGTCCACCTGCTTTGTTCTCTGATGTATCTGACCTCTAGGACATGCCAGGCATGAACGATGCTGCTGAGATTTGAGTTCGTCCATTTGAGGAGCCTTAACTCTAGTGCCACACTCTACGCTCCAGGAGGTGTGTCTCCTGGAAGGTGTTGAAGCCATGGAGTGAGGCCTTTCTTCTTGGAGTGAGTTCTTCCTTACAGAGCATGGGGTTAGTCATGAGGACTGCACACACCATTGTTGCAAAGCCATGTCCTTCATTTGTCTCATTCATGAGTCTCTGTTGTCCTGGTTCTTCTACTATGAGTCAAAGTGTCATGAAGCCTCAGCTAGATGCAGCTATCCAGTCTTGGGTTTGATAGGTCACAAGCCAAAATAAGCTTTCTTATAAATTACCCAGTCTCAAACTTTCTGCTATAGCAACGGAAAACAGGCCGAGGTGGGTACTTTAAATATATTCATGTATATATAGCTGCTGAGTAATATCTGCCGGGGACTCATTCAGACACATTCGTGGGTAGAGATGGGTGAGGAGCTTAAATATTTAGCTCCCTCCAGCAGGTACCGTCCAGAATGACAACAGGACATGAGTAGGAGTGCTGGGCCAACACCTTCCCCGGAAAGCTGTAAACAGAGAATCAGAACCAATGAGCTCCTATCCCGTGCAGTAGAAAAATGGTGGCTTGCCACTCTTCAAAAGCACTTTCAAAGCAGGGACAAAGGAACTCAGACCTACTTTTTAAAAGCTAGTGTGTGCATTCATTGTAGAAAATAACAGCTCTTGTTATGACATTTTCCTACATGAACATCATGGTCTTTGCTTATATTTGTGTTCCATTACTTCTTTTTAAAAATTTATTTTATGTAATTATATATACATATATATGAATATATACATATGCCCCACTATATATATATGGAAGCTAATTTTGGCTTGTGACCCATCAAACCCAAGACTGGATAGCTGCATAGGAATGCAGGTGCCTGCAGAGGCCCAAGGTGTTGGGTCCCAATAGAGCTGAGTTACAGGAGGCTGTGAGCTGTTTAGTGTAGCTGCTGGGAACCAAACTTGGGACCTCTGGAGCCATCTCTTCAGCTTTTTATCTCATCACTTCTTTTGTTTTTCTTCCCCTTGCCCTCTCCTTTTCTCTCCACACAGTCTCCCTTCTTTTATGTACATATGTACATGAAATAAGAATATACATTAGTATATATAAATATATTAGTATATATTTAGTATATATAAAAAACTCAGACACTACACATGAGAAAATATGGAATTTACATGGATCATCCCTCTTGATTTGGCTCAACTTCTTAATATGATGGATTCCACTTCCGTGAATTTTCCCTTCCAAGGGCCTGATTTTATTCTTCATTATGTCTGAAGACTACTCCATGGTATACACATACCACACTTTCTTTATCTATCCATTCATCTATTCACTCAGGACTTAGCTCTTCCGAGTAGTGCTGAGGTAATCAGGGGCCTGTAAGGAACCCTGTGGTCTTCTGGCTTAGATTACCTTGGTCACATGTTGGTTTCTGAGCGGCCACCGCAGAGTAATCGCAAACACCTGCGTGCTGGGTAGTGAGATGGAACTGTGAACAGACAGGTCCTCCCTGAGATCCTCGAGAACAGACACTGAGCTTCTATCTTTCCAGAAGGTCAAGAGCATCTATAGCAGAAGGAAACATAGGAAGCCCAGACATCAGAGGCTCACCACAGCAATGACTCCTTCCCAATTCTGGACTGGGAGGCTAGAGATGAAGGACCCACTACACTGGAGGTGGGGGCAGAGCCCAGTACAAAACTCCCTATTGAAATAGAATATTGTTCTTGGCATTAGAAAACACTGAAAGGGAACCAGAACACTTTGGCATTTTCCTGCTATGACTGTCTCCTGCATCCTTTCCAGTCCTCTCCAGCCACCTTGTGACTAAACGGGATTGTAAACTCATGGCAACCCGTCTCTTCGAGTTTCATCTGAGCTGTGGGTAGCCAGGTGGATAGGGAGACGGGATGAGAGCAGACAGCCCACACTGTTTGGAGAATGTTCTTAGCTTGGTCAACTTCTTGTTTTAGCTTGAATAATGTGGCCCAAAAAAAGATACCTATGAAAAGACTGCGTTAAGAAGAGGATTACCGTGGCAGTCATATCGCCCTGAAAATCTCCCGCATTATTGACAGTGTGCTTCAGTTAGGCCTAGCGGGAAACAAATGGACTCTGTAGAATCAAGTGAATGGTGTGTGAGAGAGCAGACAGACCGAGGTCAAAGGGGACTCGCCTGAATTATGAAACATCTATAAAGAAACGAGCAGAAATATAGCACAGGGGGAAAATGGCATAACAGATATTCAAGCAAAACCAGTGACAACGAGAAAATCAAGCCGAGGAGGAGGACAAGGCCCACAGCTCCAGCATGGTGCAGCTTGCCTTCGGGCCAGGAGCACAAACAACCCAAGATCCATACGGCACACGAAAAGGAGAAGAAATCCAAATAGTCTCTCAAATATAATATTCAAGGATTCATTCTTTTTTGACTTCCTTTTTATTGTTTTGAGACTTTCGCACATGAGTACTGTGTTTACATTATCTTCACCTCTTTCTCCCCTTCCTCTAACTCCTCCCACACCGCCACTACGCCCTCTCAAGCTCATGGCCTCTTTTGGTTTAATTGTTACAATTATACATAGATACATATGTGAAGTGTCTATTCTTCATAATTCCAGAATAAAAGAGCCAAGATATAGGAAGAAATGAGGAGCAGAAAAATACATACTATTGACATCTCCCCAAAAGACCAGAAATATTGTAGTCTACCTACCTTCCTTTCTTCCTTCCTTTCTGCCTTCCTTCTTTTCTTTCTGCCTTCCTTCCTTCCTTCCTTCTTTCCTTCCTTCCTTCCTTCCTTTCTTCCTTCCTTCCTTCCGTTCTCCCTCCCTCCCTTCCTCCTCCCTCCCTCCTCTCTCCTCCCTCCTTCCCTTCTTCCCCCCTTCTTCCCTCCCTCCCTCCCTCCCTCCCTTCCTTCCTTCCTTTCTTCTTTCTTTTCTTGTTTCTCCTCCTCTTCCCCCTACTCCTCTTCTTCTTGGAGACAGGCTCTCACTGTGTAGACCAGGCTGGCATCCAACTCCCAGAGGTCCGTCTGCCTCTGCTCCCAAAATCAGAATTTCAGGAAGACAACGGTGTAAGTTTCTCTGGACTGCAGAAAGGCATCCATCTGAAGATCCTTATAGCTTTGTGTTCCCAAGATCATTTGCAAGACTAATGAGAAGAGCGAGTGACTTCCCCACAGTGCTCTGGTGAAATGAATTTCATAAGGAAAGTAAAACCTCAAATGGATGGAAATTCAGTTACAACAGCAGAAACATTGGGCTGCTCTTTCTGTGTGTGCTACATAGAATTGGAAGCAAAAAGAAGATAGAACTGGACAGATTGTTTTTTTCAATATGAGAGCCCTTATGTCCAGACAGAAACTTTTACAGCAGAAGATGCAATAATGTGGCATACAGCCTTGGCCACACAACAATGTGTTGGAGGCCTGCAGGACTATCAGAGGTAGCTACTCATGGCTAGCATCCTTAATGGACACACCCATCATGGCTAGCATCCTTAATGGACACACCCATGAGAAGGTAAACCCTACAAGAGGAAGGGCAAACCCGTCCCTCTTCCCTTGTCTCTGAATATACATGGAGAGGCTGAAAAGAAGAAAGATTCTTAAAGAATGTTTAAATATAAAACTGGGTTTGCTGGCACAGGCCTGTCATCCTGGCTACTCATGGAGGCTGAAGTGGAAAGATTATCAATTAAAAAGAAGTATTGGAAACTTAGTGAGATCTTATTTCAAAATGAAACATAAAAAGTTGGGGAGATAATTCAATGGATTGGATTAGTGGTTGCCTGGAACTATCAGAGAGGGACTGGGGTCCTGGCTCAGTGGTAGAGCTCCTGCCTAGAATCCCCCAGTGAGGGGCTGGGGTGTGCTCAGTGGTAGAGCCCCTGCCTAGAATCCCCCAGTGAGGGGCTGGGGTGTGCTCAGTGATAGAGCCTCTGCCTAGAATCCCCCAGTGAGGGGCTGGGCGTGGCTCAGTGGTAGAGTGGTTGCCTAGCACTAATGAGGCTCTGTGTTCTAGTTCCAGTTACACACATAAATACACATACATACATACATACATACAAACATTCGTACATACAGACACCAGGGGGGACTTTCATACTTTCATTATAAGTAATTTCATGCATTTGTCAAGGCAGTTTATCTGTCAAGCATGGCTTGAAGACTCCAATGAAAATATAAAGTTTTCAGGTCGGCAATACTGACAGATCCCCAGCAAAACAAAACTAAATCTTTGGAGGAACCACTTTAAATTTAGTAGATAAAATTCTAAGGAACCTGTGCTCAATTAAAAGTTCAAAAGCAGATGAGGTTGCAAACCACCATGGCAAGAATAAGCAGAAGAGGAAGACAGCACAGGATCACTGTTCATACAAAACCTATAGCCACAACAGTAACAATATTCAGAATTCTCAAAGGGTATGCCAGTTGTGCTTAATAAAGAGGAACTAGAAAAGAGAGAAGATGGAGTTCTGAATCACAAAGAATGGCCAGCAACATTTGAAAGAATTAATACTATTTATAAGATTTAAAAATTCTCAGTACAGCTGGAGAAACTTTAGGTGATGTTGCAGAGTGTACCTGCATTGGGGTCCCAGTCTCCATGTAGGGCAGCCTGTGGCCCCAGCGGCTCTTCCAATGCCCTTGTTGGGCCTCCAGAGGTACTGCGCTTATGTGTGCTTGTCTTTGCCGACCCAAGCTAGAGGTCTCTGATGGGGCAGCAAAAGATTGGGGCGTAGACAGGCCTGTGAGGTATCTTCTTGGAGATTGATGTGGGAGGGCCCAGTCCATTGTAAGTGGCACAATCCCTGGGCTGTTTGTTCAGGGTTCTATAGGAAAGCAGGAGCAAGTCAGTAAGGAGTACCCCTATGTGGCCTCTGCATCAGCTCCTACAACCAGGTTCTTTCCCTGTTTGAGTTCCTGCCTTGACTTCCTTCAATGATGAACTGTGATGTGGGAGTGCAAGCCAAATAAACTCTTTCCTCTCCAAGATGATTTTGGACATGGTGCTTCATTACAGTAATAGAAAACCTAAGACAACACTTAAACACACACACACACACACACACACACACACACACACAGAGAGAGAGAGAGAGAGAGAGAGAGAGAGAGAGAGAGAGAGAGAGAGAAAGAGAAATAATAAATAATTTCATTGCACAAGTTAAACAGATGTAAAAGTAGAATGTGTCATGTGTGTCATATATGCTCCCTCACAGGTCTAGATTCAACATATGAGAGATAGGAGATTGACGAAAGTCAAAGACACAATGACTTCAACACTCTTAAACCAATTAAAGAAATGCTAAGGATCTGATTTGCAAAGTTCAGCTACTCTCAAAATGAACAACTATGAAAAAAAAAATAAACAATTGTAAATCCCACAAGCCAAGCAGATAAACCGAAGTGGCTGCCACATCCTGCCAAGTGAGCTCCTGCAAACCTGACTGGGGCCGGGAGGAGATGAAGAAAGAACCAACAAACATGTGGGCAGAAAAACTGGAGTCAGGTGGGCTTATCTGACCCTGAGGGAGTGGCGCCCACTACACAGGAACAAAGAACCTCAGCATATTTCCTACACTCAGCCCAGGAGAGAGGGTTAGGGTGTCTCTGAAGGAGATGTCTGTAGCTGAGCACTCTCAGGTTGCTCATATCCCAAAACAAGAAGCTGCAGTTGGTAGTTTTGGAAAAATATTGGCCAATCATTCATAAACCCTTGTGCATACCATCAGCGTTTACACTCAGCCCAGAGGAAGGTTTGGCCACTCTTCTGAGCCTCACTGTGGGGAAGGTTTGGCCACTCCTCTGAGCTCACCATGGGGAAGGCTTGGCCACTCCCATAGGGCTGAGGCAGGGGGGGTCCTTGACACAGCTGTGCACAGGTCAGACAACACACATTCCCAGGGGAATTTATCCCCTCTTCACATTTCCACTAAAGGCTTTCTCTGCCCTCCGCAAGTGACCAGAAAACAGAGAACAGTGCAAAACAATAGCAACTACTACTCTGGAGTTGAACCAACCAATAGCAATGCTAAATGCTGGAAGATGGGAAAGTATCTGGAAATATGTCTTAATGTGTGGTTTCTGTGTATAAAATTTTATTTTACCATAGTGAAGATTATATATTATAATAAGGTACATCTCATAGATTTTTAAATAAACTTTTAAAATTAGTTTTTGAGAGTTTCATACATTTTTTGATCATATTCATCCCTTCTCCCAATTCTCCACAGATCTACCCTCTTTCCCAGCCACCCAACTTCTCTCTTTAGAAAAAAAGAATTTCTAAAGTTCATTCTTTAGAATTCAAAAACAATCTGTGATAATGTTAAAGAAAGTATATTGTTCTGGTAAATCTAACTAATGACTATCTAAAAATACATGTTATGATTTTTAAAATTTGCAGTGCTTATTGAGTGGAAATACAATATTAGACTGAGATAACACCTATCAGTGGCAGATTGTAAAACAGTCTGTGTGAATGGGTAAAGAGTGATATTGACTAACCAGAAAATTAGAAAGGATGAGGACTACCACTTACACTTAAAGATATGTGAAAATACAGAGAGATGGATAAAGAACAAACGGAAGAAGCAAACATAAAATTCGGTGGCATATTTAGGGTTCATTATAACAATTTTCACAATAAATGTAAATGAGTTAAACTTTCTGGATAAGGATTTCAATGGGGAGTGTCACTACAGATGAGATAGAAATAGCAAGAGAAGCAGAGTAATTTAGTGACATTTCATTTGTATTTTAATAAATAAAGCTTGCCTGAAGTCAGAGAGTAAAACAGCCACACTGATCAGCCATACAGATCAGGCAGTGGTAGCACACATCTTTAATCCCAGTAGCCAAACTAGTTTGCCATAGAAACTGGGCGCTGGTGGTGCACACCTTTAATCCCAGCACTAGAGAGGAACATAAACGGTAGGAGACAGGTTTCAGTCTCAGTTTCATTCTGAGGATTCCTGAAGGCAAGATCACCATTTAGGACTGAGGTAGAGGTAAGAGTCAGTGTCTGGTTGTTTTGCTTTTCTGACCTTCAGGTTGAACCCTAAATATATCTCTGGGTTTTTATTAATCATGCCACAGAATAAGAAAGTACTTAAAGTGTAGTGTGGTGATTTTTGTGGTACCAGTTAAAGCTTGCTACAGTGACACTTTCTTTCATGAAAGATTTATTTGTAGCTTGTGATGCTATCGGCAGTATTTTATCCTCAGAAGAGTTTTTTACATCAGACTCAGTCCTGACAGGGACTTTGTCCACCAAGTATATATTGTACTCATATCTTTTCCCGTCATGCCAACAGCAATCAAAGCACCTATCTTTCCCACCTCAGGAAATAATTTTAACTGTAGATCTATAATTTAACCCATGTTGTTGTGTCTGTTTGACTTCAGTTCATTTTTATCATTGAGTATTATTACATTAATATATCAAAATGTATTTATCTATTCTGTGAGTTTTGGAAATGTGGTGATTTTATAATTTTTAGGTGCTTTTATAAAGACCACAGGGTGAGGGGTTGGTGATCTACCTCAGTGGGTAAAAGAGTTTGCTGAGCAAGCCTCATGACATAAGTTCAATCCCTGGGGCCCACAGTGGAAGGAGAGAATGGAGTCCTAAAAGTCACCATATAACCTGCACATGAGTACCTGACTCACTCAGACATATACTTATGTGTAATATATACATGCAATCATATTAAATTAAAATTTAAGAAGGTTGCAGGTGTAAGTATTCAGGCATACACATTTTGGAAGATAGGAATGCTGTTTTGCGAAAGTAATTCTCTCTTTCTTTCTTGCACACGCTATTTCTCATTTATTTAAGCTACAGTTTCTGAGTTATAAGATGCATACATACTTTGCTCTAATAGATATTTCCAAGTCGTCTAATGAAGGGATTTTACCAACATGTATTGTGTATTCTCACTAGCAGCTTGAAGAAAATCTAGCTGCACTACATTTGATCAACCATCTGGTAACATGAGTATTTTCAGCCTTAAGCTTTGTTGGGCTTGCTGGGTCTGACTGTAATCCCAGCACTTGGAAGTTAAGGCAGAAGCAATCACTTCAAGTTCAAGGCCAGGCTGGGAATGTAGTGGGGCTCTGCATCGAAGCAAAACAGAAAACAATAATGATCATAAACTTAAGTGTTCCAGTAGTTTTATTGTTTTAATTTTGCATTTTTTCCTCTTTCTTCATTTACCTTCTCCCTGACCCAATTCTTTTATTTTTTTGAGATATGGTCTTGCTACATAGGCCATGCTGGTCTCAAATTTATAATTCTTTTGCCTCAGCCCACTGAGACTGGGATTACAGGAATGAGTCTTCATGCCTCAATCCAATTTGTATTTTTTTCTGGGTGCTTAATGATACCGACTCATGTTTTTAAGAAATCATTTTCTATGAGGGGCAGGTTGAGATTCGAATATTTCTAGTGGACTATCTGAATTCTTCTGATTATAAGGTCCTCTCTATACTTTAAGCTTGATATCACTGTTAGGTAGTTGTGTTGGAAATGTCCCTACTGACTATGTTGCCTGTGACCTGCCCCTCCAATACTGCCTTTTGAGGAGCAGTAACACCAACCTCTAAAAACATTCAATGTGTAATGTGTCAATTCTTTTCTTTACAGTGAATTAAGTTTTGGTCTTGTTAAATAAATGCAAAGATAATCAGAATATTCTGGTTGTGATGTTGTTGATGTTTAAATTATTCTAATTATAAAATTTAGCTCAATGATAGTGCTTTAATTAGTTTTTATGTCTTGCATGAGTTCAGCACACAGAGGCAAGAGGAAGCATTAGATGTAGTCTCACATAGAGCCAACAGGAGGGGTAGCTGCCCACATGTAATAGGAAGATGCCCACATGGGATGGGGAGATGCCCAAATGGGATAGGGAGTTGCCCACATGGGATAGAGAGATGCCCACATGGGATAGGGAGGTGCCTTCCCACACTAATTCACTCTACAGAACTGGCTCACTATTATGGACTTGAGAAGGTGAGGGTCATGAGACCCACAGTCACAACCAGAACACTCAGGGGAACACGTGGTTCAGTTTCCTTTTGAGTTTGAAAGCCTGAGAACTGATAAAGACAGGGGCTAAGTTCCAGGAGACAAGTCTGTGGAAGACTGTTTCAGTTGGGAGTTTGAAGACAGCAAAAAGTTTGTGTATGTAACATACACACACACACACACACAATCACCATTTTAAAAAACAGTAAGTTCTGAGCATCTTTTATTATTAATCTATGTCTGTAAACACAGTAGATAAATTTGACTCTAATCAAGTTATATGCAATCACTATTATATAAAGTATTCCAAAGTTTTGCTAAGGCATTAACTGTATATGATTTTGTATTATGAAAAGGAAGGTTTTGCTTCACTTCCTACTCCAGTTTCTTTAGACAAGAGGCTTTCCTGATCTTATTATATATATATTATTATATATATTTATACAGTTAGTACTTGTATTTCCATTTCCTGTTAGACAAGCATGACATGTTATCATCTTCATTATTTTTCTCATGCTGTGACAAAAGCAACTTACAAAATAGTTTATTGTAGTGTACAATTCCAGAGGTAGAGTTCAACAAAGACAGGAAGGCATGGCAAGGCAGCAGGAGTAGAAAGCTGGCTGATCATAGTTTTAGCCATTCACAGGAAGCAGAGAGAATGGACAAGAAGTTGGGTGAGGCTATAAAACCTCAAAGCCCACCCCTTAATGACATACTTTCTCTAGCAAGGCTCTACCTCCTAAAGGTTCAATACCTCCCTACACTGAGCCCAGTGGGGGTCAAGTGTTCATGTTCAAAGATATGCATGAGCTTCTGAGGGACATTTCTCACTCAAACCCTAGGGATGAGCTGATTTTCTATTCTGTGATCTTTTGTTCCCCTCTCACATGCCCTTTGTCCACTTTCCATCCTCAGCCTGCTGGGAACATCCCCATCACAACCACTGACTAGATAGTAATGAATGCTGATATTAAAGTGACCATATTGTCTTCTGCTTGGCCAAATGTATAGAGCAATTTTTCCCTACAATGCTTTTGCTCTTTTGCCATTGGCCACTGCTCAGCTTTTTAACTTGCTTCCTGCTGTCAGCATAGAGAATCATTTCTTGGAGGTTTCGGAGAGATGGCTCAGCAGTTACTATTGCAAGCTCTTCTTGCAGAGGACCTGACCCCAGTTCCCAGAGCTCACATCATGTGGTGCACAGCTGCTTTTAAGTCTAGTTCCAAAGGGTCTGATGCCCTCTTCTGCCTTCCTTGAGAAATGCACTCATGTGCACAAAGCACAGTCACACACATAAACACATAATTGAAAAACAAGCTAAGAATAAAATCTTTCAAAAAGAGGCGAAAATCATTTCTCTCTAAATTCTCCAAGACCTCAGAGACACCTGTTAGGAATCTTCCAAATATCCAGTCATGTGTCTTAGCATTTTGTGCGCACCTACCTATACTGTGGATTTTTGTATGTAAAGAGGGTTTTTGACTTACGGTTTTTGAGGCTCTAGTCCATTATTGACTGGCTTGATGACCTCTGTGCTTATTGAGGGACATCAATGATGAGCAAAGCCACCTCACACATACTTAGAAAGAAAAAAGAGATAAAGCAAGGGGCTGAGTCCCACCAGCTCCTTCAAGAGCACATCCCAGTGACCTAAGACCAATACAAGGCCCCACCTCTTTTTTTAGTTTTACCAGTTCCCAATCATGCCACATATTCAAAGTCAATCAGTGCTACATAGTGAGTTTTTGTGTAACCTGGGCTACATTGTGAGTTTCTAGCCAGCCTGGACAACATTATGGGATCTTAACTCAAAGCAACAGAAATACAAATGAATGGTTTGAAATCTTCCAGTAGGTTTGTACTGAAATTTAATTTTTTATCTCTTTTGCCTCTACTCCTTTCTCCCTCCCATCCATTCCCTTTCATCCCATCCACTCCCTTCTCCTCATCCTCTGCCACCTCTCCCCTCCCCTTCCTCTCCTCCCTTTTCTTATACTACAAGCGAACTTAATATGCAAGCTATAGAATTTAGTGTCCTTGGGTGAGGATTGAAGGGGAGGAGAGAGGCAAGGAAGGGAGAAGAGAAAAATGGAGAGCTCAATAAAAAACAAATAAAGAATTCAATGTCCTTTCTTTCAATGCTTTTTTTCTCTTAGATTATTTATTCTATTTTATGTGTTTGAGCATTTTGCCTGACTGTTTGTCTGCACACCATGCCTGTGAAGGGCCTGTGGATGCCAGAAGAGGGTGTTGGATCCCCAGGAACTAGAGCTACAGCAGTTGTGAGCCGCTACAAACTGAACCTGGGTACTCAGCAAGAACAGCCAGTGCTCTTAATCACCAAGCCATCTCTCCTGCCTCCATGCTGTTCCTCTGATGCTCTTCTTTCTCTAATTCTTTCTCCTGGTGGTCGGATGTAGACTGCTTGGATGGACCCACAGTTTCTCTTTCCTGTTATCCATTTATTCATTTCTCTTGGTCTATGTTTCTCTCCCACCCTTTGATTATTCCTCTAGGTTCTTTTTAGTTTCCTTTTACTTTGGTATTCCTTCTTTGGTCTGTGTCCTTCTATCCCATCTTTTCTGTAAGGGCACATGAATTTTTGCTGTACGTTCAGGTGTAAGAGCAAGGCTTCAATCTCGCTGCAAGCTCGGTGCTCCATGGAAGCTCTTCATTGTGGCGCAGCAGGGAGGGCGTTTTTGTTGTTGTCGTTGAACAACCCCTCACTGCAGGATCTGTCAGCCCCTCTATTTGTTTTCATTGAATTTCTACACAAGAGAATCCTCTCACATCCTGCATGGCCATAGGTTGCACCCACTTGCTGACACTGTGGCAATAGGACAAGGGAACAGGTGTGCGTGTGACCATTATGGTTTTGTTCCCACTTGTTCCATGTTCTTTAATTTAGCACTGTCTCCCACAGCTGTACCTAGTCTCCCCATCATCTGGAGTCTGCACATTCTAAAGACGATAGAGTTCCAGTCCCCACAGAGACAGAATGGGCCACATGTGGAAGCCATGGAGATTGGAAAAGGCAAAGGGTTGGCACCTCGCTGCTCAGGACACATGTGCAACCCTAGTGATTGTCGCCTGAGAGCCCCAGCTCTGCTCTGTGTCCTGTGGGGAAAATTAATTTGTTTTTCCCCGGCATCAACTCTGTTGGCACAAAGGCTTCCGTTTCCTTGGCCCTCCTCACTCATTACCTTTGCTCTTTGTTGTTTTTAAGAGTTCACTTTCATCTGCGAATACTGCTGACATGTCTCTATTTATCCTCGGCATCATTACATGCAATTGTTATTTGGGTTATTTTACTATTGCAGCAATAACATTTGAGAGAATGAAAAAAAAAGCATACGAAATTGAATCCATGTATTCATAGGTATTTCTTAATATATATAAATTTCTTTTTTTCCATATACATAGACACACAGAATTAGGTTCAAAATAAACTGAAAATACTGACAAATCTTCTATGCTCACAAGGGTGGACACAATGGAAATCTCAACAAATGTAAAATATGAGACTACAGCCTTTATTCCACCACTAAATTGCTATTGTGTAACCTCTACAAAGTTGGAGAGCTGTCTCTTTGCCATTGCGGTTACTGTTCCTAACCCCTCAACAGAGGCATCAGCCACTTTCCTATTGCTGTGATAAAATATCTGGGCAAATGTAGGTTATGGAAGAAAGGCTATATTTTGGCTTGTAATTCCAGAAGGCTAGAGTCCACCATTGTTGACAGAGGTTTCTGTCCCTCCCAGACCCACAGCTGTTCAGTCTCAAAGAAACACAGAGGCCTACATTAATTATAAAGTGGTTGGCCTGTTACCTCAGGATTCTTCTTAACTAACTCTTACATCTTAAATTAACCCATAATTCTTGTATGTTTTAGCCATGTGGCTTGGTACCTTTTATCAATGAGACATTCTCATCTTGATTCCTCTGTGTCTGTGTGACAACTGTGGACTGAGCCTTCCTCTTCCCAGAATTCTTCTTTTCTGGTCATCCCAACTATAGTTCCTGCCTGACTACTGACCAATCAGCATTTTATTAAATCAATACAAGTTACAAATCTTTACAGAATACAAGATGGTTGCACCACAGTATACCATAGCAGGGGAGGCACAGAAGGTGGCAGAAGCCCTTCAGTCCTACCACAACCTAGGCCCCACTGAACACTGCAAAACTCCTGGTGATGAAAACTAAATTATGTTTTTTTAAACGTAACTGAATGACCAAATTTCTGATGTATAAGACCCAAGGCAAAAATCCAAGTTACATGAAAAGACCCCGGATAATATGTCTCCTCCCTAAACTACCAATTTCAGAGGAAGCAACCCTAAAGACAGAGACTTAGATGCTATTTTGGACACAGAGTCCAAAATAAGAGTAACAAGTGTGTTTAAGGAAATGAAAGAGGATACAGATAAACTGCTGAACAAATTCCAAAAGAATAATATGGCTGAATGGAAAAGGGAGATGCTACAGTTTATAAAAATTGAATTTAGTAAGGACATAGAAATAACAAAAGAACAGAAAACTGAAATGATGCTGGGCATTAAAAATTTATTAAGCCAAATCAAATCTCGGTGGAGAGCCTCAGCAATAGAAGGGATCAAGTGGAGGGCAGGATATCAGGGCTTTAAAGACATGGAGGGAGTAGATGGATCATTCAGTCACAACAGCAGTATTTTTTTAAAAAAGGCATGACTAGAAGATAAATATCTTTAGAACACCATGAAAAGTTAAATTCATGTATTATGGATGAAGGAGGAGAGGAAAAAAAGAGGATGAGGAGAAGAAGTAGTAGAAGAAGGAGGGAGAGAAGAAGAAGGGAGGAAGAGGAAGAAGAAGAAAAAGAAAAAGAAGAAGAATCTCATGCCAAATGCATAGAATATATTTCCAATATAATCATGACAGAAAATTTCCCAAATCCAGGGAAAGAATGTGATATCCAGGTACAAGAGGCCTATGGAATACCAAATAGGCAGGGCCAGAAAACTCCTCACATCATAGTAGGGTTAAAATGCTAAGTACGCAGAACAATGAAAAGCAGGCCCATCAGAATAACAGCTGACTTCTCAACAGAAACGTTCAAAGCAAAGAGGTCATGAAACAATACAATTCAAGTTCTGAGAGACAACAGCAGTCAACCCAGGCAACTCCTCGCAGCCAACCTGTAACTGATGGAGAAAGAAAAGCATTCCACAATAAGGACTTTGTGATCACAAAGCTGGCTTTATGGAGAAAGATGGAAGACATTCTTTAAGTGAAAAGGACTGACAGACACAACCAAGAGACTAGAGTAGCCATTCAGTGAATGTGGCTGAGGTATGCAACAGACACCGCACGATGACTTCATCAAGAAGGGCTACCATTGGGGCTGGAGAGATGGCTCAGAGGTTAAGAGGACTGACTGCTCTCCCAAAGGTCCTGAGTTCAATTCCCAGCAACCACATGGTGGCTCACAACCATCTGTAATGAGATCTGGTGCCCTCTTCTGGCCTGCAGGCATACATGGAGGCTGAACACTGTGTACATAATAAATAAATAAATAAATAAATAAATAAATAAATAAATAAATAAACAAATAAATAAATAAATGAATAGAATGGCTACCATCAAGTAAATGAATGGCGTCAAATGCTGGAGAGGGTGTGGGGAGAAAGAACCATTATTTGTTGCTTGTGGGATTGCAAATGAATGCACAAATTATGGAAGACAGTGTGGGGTTTTGTAAACACAATACCTTTAAAGATTGAATTGCCATAGTGATATCCCGGGGCTTATTCCCAAATGACTCTGTGTCCTGCAACAGAGATACTGTACATACCCATGGTTATTGCCCCTCTGCTTGCCACAGCAAGGAACTGGCAGCCATGTATGTTCATCAATGGGTGAATAGATAATGGAAATGTAGTACAGGTGTTAGTAGTACAGAACTGTTAGTCATCTGTAAAGAAAAATAAAACAAAGAAAAAATGGATAAAACTGGAAATTGTTGACACAAAAGAATGCATATGACGTGACTGGGGAGTGGGTGGGTGGACGACCCGAGGTGATTGTGGGAAATGGGGTAGGGAAGAGAGTCAACTAAAAATGTTTGTGTTTAAAACCCTGAAAGAGCAAAGGATGCTGAGGTATATGAATTATATTTCTTAGTTTTTCTTTTTTCTTCCCCCCCCCCGCAAGACATGGTTTCTCTGTAGCTTTGAAGCCTGTCCTGGAACTCCCTCTGTGGACCAGGATGGACTTGAACTGACAGAGATCTGCCTGTCGTCTCTGTCTCCTGAGTGCTGGGATTAAGGTGTGCACCACCACCACCCAACATACATTTCTTATTTCTTAAAAATAAAAGAATTTGAAACTAGGAAATTTGATAGATTTTCTAAATATTATATTAAGATAGGTGACTTAGGCTCAACACATTTTCTCTTATATGGGGTCCTAGTAACTAGCAAATATATATATATATATATATATATACATACATATATATACACACACATATATATATACACACACACATATATACACACACACATATATATATGTACACACACACATATATGCCTATATGTATGTCTGTTCACCACCTGCATGCTTGTGCCTGCAGAGACCAGATGACGGTGTCAGATATCCTGGAACTGAAGTGGTAGAGGGCTGTAAGCTGCCATATGGGAGTTGAGAACCAAACCCAGGTCTTTTGCAAATCTTAACCACTGAGCTATCTCTCCTACCTTTAAATAGCTTACAACAAAGCAAAACAAAAAAACCCAAGTTCAGCCTTTTATTGAACATGTTAAACAAAGACGATCAAAAAGATCAAAGCCCATAACATCATCAGACTCCCCAGATTCTTTTTCCTTTCCTCCAAGCTTCTTCTCCTTGGTTCAGGCAGCAGCTGTGGAGGTGGCAGTATTGCCAGATGTTGTCTATCTAGCTGCTGGCACTGGCCCACCAGTGCCTGCATAGCGGGTGAGGCTTCCAGGATGGCATTGATCATACCACCCCGAATGTTCCTGATCTTTTCTGAATATTTTTTTAAACGACAACATTATGGTTATCCTTCATGTTCTTAAGCACCCAGTCATACTACAAAAAGGAAGACAGGCCTTATTGAAAAGAGAAAGATAAAATTGTACTTAAATAGACTCAGCCCAGGAGTTTGGGATGCTAAAGGCATTCCTCAGCTCCAGGCATCACCACGGGGACAATGAAGCATAGATGATGCTACTCTCAAAATAAAAATTTTACAAATTCCTGGAGAACATATCATGTTTGTCTTTCTGGGTCTGGGTTACCTCACTCAGAATGATTTTTTCCAGTTCCATCAAATTTCATGAGGTCATCGCATGGACTCTTGACCAACAGTTAGGGAGCCTGCATAGGACTGACCTAGGCCCTCTGCTTGTGGGTGATAGTTGTGTAGCTTGGTCTGTTTGTAATTACCCTAACAATGAGATCAGGACCTGTCCCTGGTGCTTAGCTGGCTTTTGGGAACCTGTTTCCCAGGCTAGGATTACCTCATCCAGCCTTTATACAGGAGGAGGAGGTAGGTCCTACTTCCATTTGATGTGCCATGCTATGTTCAAGCTCATGGGAGGCCTGCCCCTTTCTCAATGGAGCCAGAGGAGGAATGGGTGGTTGGTGAGGGGTTAAATGGGAGTGGGGGAGAGGAATTGGGAGAAGAAGAGAGAGGGGAAACTGGGGTCAGTATGTAAAATAAAGAAAAAATGTTAATTAAAAAAAGAAAAAAATCATAGAGAAAACATCATTCTTTTCAAAGTTCTCTTGACTGTTCTTATCAGAGTGTCCAGCTGCTATGTTGGAAATTTTTTTGTTTACATGTTTCTGTGTTTGTATTTCCATGATTTGTTACTTCTGTTGTCTTATGAAAATGGGCCTTTTTCTGCTCTACCTTAAAGATACAGGTATCACATCCTGTCCACTCTCCTCTGCGCTTACCAAGCTGAACATGCTCAGTTTGTTGCAGGCACCAAGGAAGAGAATGGAAGCCTTTGCGAGGATGTGTCTGCTATTTCAGAGGTCAGAGTTGAAAGGGCAAGGACAGAGAAAGCCAGTGTCAACAGAGAGGGGAGACCTTGAAGATGTCAGAGCTCTTGCTACATCTTCACAGTAGACTTTGGAAACAGGGTGCCCTAACTTTGAGGGCTGCTACTGTTAGGGAAAAGGATTGCTGAGATGGCCTGGAAATGCCTTGTGCCCCATTAGACGCAACAGCAGGCAGGATAGCTGAGATTAAGAGCCTTGCATCTGAATCTGTCCAGGGTGAAGGGCAGACCCTCACGTGGAGGTACAAAGGAATAAACGGGAAGCTCATGGGCTTGTGGGTGACTAGAAGTTGCCAGGGCTGGACATGGTGGCATACACCTTTAATCTCAGCATTTGGTAGGCCTAGGTGGGGAGATCTCTGTGAGTTTGAAGCTAGCCTGGTCGACATAGAGAGCTCCACACCAGACATGGCTACACAGTGAGACCCTGTCTCAAAGAAAGAGGAGGAAAAAGGAGGAGGAGGTGTGGAAGGAGGGTAAGACGATGGAACTGTTGCCATAATACAGTGTAACACATAACACTCAACTCTGTGTCGTTGAAGGAGCAGAATACAACGTAACATATAACACCCAACTCCAGGTCATCCATAATACAATGTAACAGATAACACCCAACTCCGGGTCAGCTATAATACAATGTAACACGTAGCACCCAACTCCAGGTCAGCCAAGGAGAAGAATACAAGGTAACACATAACACCGAACCCCAGGTATACGCTTCCTTCCTTACTAACTTGTTTCCCTGCCTGTAACAGCCTTAATGGGTGCTCCAATTCTTCTGTGAACTTCAGAAAACCCTTATGTCACTGCTGAAACAAAAGAAAAGTTGGTCAGCAAGTGTAGTACTGGGCACACAGTAGGCGCAGTACCTTTTTTTTTTTTTAAATCTATGTCAGGCACGATTATCATCATTGTTTTTACTCCTAAATAATATTGAATCACAAGAAATGTAAGAACGAGTGCAGAGCCACAGTTTCAGTGGTAACTCATAGCCATAGTTTTCTTTCTGATTTTGTGTCCCATTTAACTCTTAGCTCACCTCATATATCAACGTCAGAGGAGTCTATTTGCAAAGTTGATTTCATAATATTGCGTCCAATTCTGCCATGCTAATGCTTTGGTTTTTCACTAGTCCCCCTGGGATATTTATGATGATAATTCTATTAGACTCCTAAAATAACATGAATAAACTCTTTAAAATGTTTTAATGGCCATATTATCTGATTGCCATGCAAACAAACCACATATAAGTAATGTTAAATGAGAAACTACTTGAAATTTAATGAACACATTTCCGCATAACTCAGTAAAAGACAGAATGCACCAACAAACGCAGACTATGTGAAAAACGAGGAGAGAATGACACAGGATGAAAATTCATGGGCTGCGGCCAAAGCCGTACTTATTATTAGAATAATACTCTCAGCTGCTTCTCTTATTAAGCAAGACAATATT
This sequence comes from Ondatra zibethicus, assembly GCA_004026605.1. Taxonomy (NCBI): domain Eukaryota; kingdom Metazoa; phylum Chordata; class Mammalia; order Rodentia; family Cricetidae; genus Ondatra; species Ondatra zibethicus. The sequence continues at coordinate 74,096 of PVIU01005982.1, forward strand.
GAAAACACGTACTCTGACCATTAGACTCAACAAATCAGCAAAAATATTTAAAAAAAATAAAGCAGGAGAAGGGAATTAGCAGAAATAACAAGCATAAATATGCAGTCAGCAGAATTGCTAAATAAATGAGGTCGGGTTCCCTGAAATGATGAATAAAATATTCAAAACTAAGAAATCTAATCAAGGAATGAGGAGACCAAAATAGGACCGAGAACAAAGATATAATCAAAGATATGGAGGGAATCTGTAGACTTTCCAGAGACTTCTATGCACAACTCTGCTAAAAATGGAAACCAAATAACATTGAACAACTTCAAAAATACACATTGAAATCGGTTTAAGACAATGTAGAAAAAACACACAAATCAAAGACTTCTAAGAAGAGCAGTCTGTGTTTGAAGCCACCCTGGGCAGCCAGGGCTAATAGTGAGACCCGTTGTGAAAGAGCTGTGTGAAGATGCCGAGACCCCAGGGAGGCATGGACACAGTATCTACCCACGAGGGAAGGAGGCTTTCGTTGCTGTCCCTTTTGTCCTTAGGATGGAGCTGGTTTCTGAGACAGGGTTTCAATGTTAGCCCAGGGTGGCCTTGAATTCGCAGACTTTCCATCCCGGCCTCCCTAGTGATGGGTCATGGGTGGGCACCAAGCTGGCCTGACTACACTGTTCTTTGATGATTCTGAAGAACTGAGGAAGTTAGTAAGCTTCTCACAGTCTGTCTATCTCTGTCTCAAGAACACATACACTTACAAAAACACATTTTAGAGTATATTGAGGGGTTTTAGCTCAGTGGCAGAGTGTCTTAACATTTATGAAGACCTTTGTTCAGTACCCAGCACCCAAAAGCAAATTAAAAAATTGAGAGACTATATTCTGTAGTTCTTTTACTTGTAATATAACTCCATACCTAGAAAACCAAAGAGAATCAACAAGGAACTCACTGGAATTGATAACAGAACCTAGTATGAGCAGTAGGGATGAAGTATACTTACTATTTTACTAGAGACAACCAGTTGATGAATATAATATAAAAGGTCCTTATTATGGAATCATTCCCAAATAAATAATGTTCAGGAACAAATTTGACAAGAGTCATGCAGAATCAATATTTGACAAGAGTCATGCAGAACCAATGGGTGGGAAAAATCTTATAAAAATGTGTGGAGGTGAAGCTGAGCCCAGCCATTTACACACCAGTGACTGGCCTGAGAACAATTAAACCCCTCTACGTTATGAAGAGTTGTAATATATAACCTATACAAATAAGCAGAGAGGATGGGGGCAGGAACAGACACAGAGAGAGAAAGAAATAGAGACAGATGGAGGGAGAGAAACAGGGAGAGAGAGGGAGAGCAAGCGAGCAGTAGGCTCCTTTTCATAGAGTCTAATATTGACCACATCCCTTTGGTCTGTCCTTGAACTTACAGCCCTCCTGCCTTAGCCTCCCCAACATTGGGACTTCAAAATAAAGAAATCTAAACAAAGAATAAGGGGACCACAATAGGACTGAGAACAAAGCTATAATAAAAGATATGATGGGCTTTGTGGATTTCCCATAGACTTCTGTGCACAGCTGGGCCACTGTGCTTGGTTGAGACATTTTAGAATGCAATATGGAAGCCTTCCTAAAGCCAAAACTGGAAAATTACAGATAGAATGGATGGAGCCTGGATGGAGTGTGGATGGAGCATGGGTGGAGCATGGTGGAGCATGGATGGAGCATGGATGGAACATGGAATGGAGCCTGGATAGAGCATGGGTGGAGCATGGATGGAACATGGAATGGAGCCTGGATAGAGCATGGGTGGAGCATGGATGGAGCATGGGTGGAGCATGGGTGGAGCATGAATGGAGCATGGATGGAGCATGGTGGAGCATGGATGGAGCATGGATGGAACATGAATGGAGCATGGAATGGAGCATGGGTGGAGCATGGGTGGAGCATGGTGGAGCATGGATGGAGCATGGGTAGAGCATAAATGGAGCATGGATGGAACATGGAATGGAGCATGGGTGGAGCATGGTGGAGCATGGTGGAGCATGGGTGGAGCATGGGTGGAGCATGGATGGAGCATGGGTGGAGCATGGGTGGAGCATGGATGGAGCATGGATGGAGCATGGGTGGAGCATGGACACAACATGGAATGGAGCATTGAATGGAGTATGGAATGGAACCCTCTCTCCAGTGTCTATATCCAAATCAGAGAACCAGAGCATCTCCACTCTGTGACAGCAGCCAGGGGTCAACCCTGGTCCCTCTGCGTAGGTGAATGGGTGAAAAAATGTGGTACCTTCTGAAGCCATTAAAGACATATCTGTCACTTCCGAGGAGTTAGTGGAAATTCTCATACCCTAGACGCATGGTCATGAACTGAAGGAGAGGTAGCATAGATTCTGTGCTGGGGAGAAACCTGAGCTACCCCAGAGGCCCCCACTAACTGCAGTAAGACACTCAAATGATATCTGAGCAAGCAGGCCTTTCCTCATTCTGAAGCTAGGAAATCAACTGTGTTCTCTTCCTTCTGGGAACGGTGTGTGTGTGTGTGTGTGTGTGTGTGTGTGTGTGTGTGTGTACATGTACACCCGGTGTGCATGAAGAAGGCATTGCATCTCCTGGAGCTAGACAGTTGTGAGCCACAGAACATGGGTGCTGGGAACTGAACTCTTCCAAAAGAGCACAGAAATGCATCTTACCTACTGAACCCCGTCTCCTGCCCCGCCATTGATCACTTTTCAGGCTGAGAAGATGTTAACATATTTCTTGTTCATTGCTTGGAAACGTGGGTTAAAGGAAAAACATAGGGCTGTAAATTTATACGCAGTTTTGTGGAAATTGGAATTATGTATGAAAAGCCTTAAGATTTCTCATTACTTCAGCTCACTAATCCATGTCTACTGCTTTCACCTCAGCACGTGATCAGAGGTAACCACCAAGATTTATGCACAGGGATATTCATCATAGCGTTATTTATAATGGTGAAAAATTGGAAATAACCTAATGTCCATTCGTCAGGGATTGGTTAAGTAGACTATTATGCAGTCATTAGAATTTTGAAAACTGCATAACAATGTTGAAAAATGACTTCTCCATTTCCATAAGCATCTACTATTGCTTCTGCAAAAGTGAGTCAGAAGTTAGGAAGTGCAGTTTTCCCTATTCTTCTGTTTGCATTTACACAGCTCTGACCAAAATTCCTGGCGCAAAGACTCAAGGTCACTTCTTTTGGCTTACAGTCTTGGAGATTTCAGCCTATAGTCCTCGACACTGCTGACCCTGGGTATGGGATGAAGCAGACGCCTTGCTGGCAGGAGTGCATGGAGGAAGAGGCTCTTTACCTCATGGCTGAAAGGAAGGAAAGAGAGACACACAGAAAGAATATACCTGAGTTGGGTGGCTTTCTCCTTTTTTCTGATTTTATTTCATATAACCTATGAAACACAGCCACTGATGTCCAGAGCATCCCTTCTGGAAGACTGTCACAGACACACTCGGAAGTGTGTGTAACTCATCTTCCAGAACTTTCTCCACCTCCAAAGAGCTGCCATTCAACCTTTGCCATCAGAGATGCTCTGTGTCTTCAGCACCCTTCAGGGCTAAAGTTTTACATGTGAAGTTTGGGCACCATCAAAATGCTTGTTTTAGTGACCTATTCAACCAAAGCCCCGTTTCTGTGCTGTGTGTGGAAAAAGCAGAAGGCATCTGGCATATAACTAACCAACACTTCCTTTTCATCCGCAGGTAGGCCAATCCTCCCTCTGCCTCCAGTTTCAATCAAACTATGGCTTTGTATATGATAGGGCTGAGAGGCTCTTGAAGTAGCTTTAACTCACAAAAAAAGACTCAGCCGAATGATTTTAAAAGCCAGTCCATACCATCGTTAGTCTGTTACCTGTGACCAAAATACTCAACAGAAACAACTTAGGTGGAGAGAAGTTTATTTTCGTTCCATTTAGCAAGCAAGGAACCTGGGGCAGCTGACATGGCTCCGGTGACACAAGATATCACTTCTTCACATCTCAGTGGACCAGGAAAGTGAGAAGGCTCGGGCTAGAAATGAGCCTGGACTGGACCCTTCAGGTTTCACCTCTGCAGCTGCTAATCTTCTCCAGCTGGGACCCACTTCCTACGGGCCTGCACCCTCCCAAAGCAACAGCACCAGCTAGGTGCTAAGATCTCAAGCACACGAGCCCATGGAGGCCATTTCACCTCTAAACCCTGAAACTTTCCAACTTGTTCTGAGAGCCTGGCTACTTCTGCTCATTAGCCCCTCCCTTTCAGTGGGGTTGGTACCCAGAAGGAAGACATGCTCACCTCCTTTCACATCCCAGCTGATGCTTCTTGATATTTCTCAGTCTGATCAAGAGAGAGAGAGGGAGGGAGGGAGGGAGAGAGAGAGAGAGAGAGAGAGAGAGAGAGACTTGGGGGCCACTGAAGTTTCCTACCTCCTATGAGACACTAAGTTGATGCTGGCTTTTGGGAAAGTCTGCTGTGAAGAACGTATGCATGAAGCAGGTGACCAGTTTCAGGCTGGCTGGTCCTGAGGGTCCATCCTTCAGGACCCTCTGTAGGATTGGCTGTGCCCCATGGACAAGTTCCTTCTCCTGCATGGCCCATGCCAAGCTTTCCTGCCAATCAACAGGCCTAGATCAATTTCCCAAACTTTCTGTCTCTACCACCAGGCCAGTTAGGCTGGACTTTCCCAGAGAGAGCATCTTTGAGCAGAGATGCAACCCAGGGTGTGGGTACTCGCCTACCACCAGGCAATCCTGTATCTGCATTTCTTATCTATCTAGAGACAAAGTCAAGGGAGGGCTTTTTATTTTTTTGCCATAGTCAAGTGTTTTTGTTTTTTTTTTCAATTATATCTGTTGCATGGACGTTCCTGCCATCTGTATTCTCTTAGCCTTTCAAAAGACTTGATGTGATTATGATGGAATCAGGAGGTGTATGACCAACTTCCAGGCCCTTTATCTGAAAGCTAGAGTTCCTGTTAGGAAGTACCCAGCAGGAAATGCAGCACCTACCATCTTTGCACCTCAAGCAACTTAGAGAAAAGGAAGACCTATTTTATTTTTAATGTTTTGAAGTATCAAAGATTGAACTTAGTAGCTTCTGCACACCAGGCAAGAAATTCTATCTCTGAGCCATTATCATGGCTTCTAATTGACAGATTCTACACAAGTGCTCTGTCACTGAGCTATACCTCTGGCCCCTCACTGAGGGATTCTAGGCAGGGGCTCTACCACTGAGCCATACCCCCAGCCCCTCACTGGGGGATTCTAGGCAGGGACTCTACGACTGAGCCAACCCCAGCCCCTCACTGGGGGATTCTAGGCAGGGGCTCTACCACTGAGCCAACCCCAGCCCCTCACCAAGGGATTCTATGCAGGGGTTCTATGACAGATTTTCATTCTCTACCATCTTCTCATTCTTAATTTTGAGATACTACCTAAATAAATTACTCCATCTGGTCTTCAATTCACTCTGTAGCCTAGAGATGTCTTAAACTTGTGATTCTTTTGCTTCAATTTTTGGGGAGCTATAACAGACTTACACTACAATATATGGTGGAAAATCTATTCTGACAGCCTGGTCCAGCTTCCTCCATCCTTCCCTGATATCTATGCTCCTTCCCCAGGATTTATCCTCAGTTGCAGCATCAATGGGATGCAACTTATGTAAAGTTGAAGTTACCAAGGAGCAAGGTAGACTTCGATGGCTTGAGGAAAGCCTTATAGCCATGAACAAGATGAAGAAAATATTTCAGTCTTCTGTATTGTCCAGACAACCCAAAGGGGCAAAGACCCACCAGGGGCAGAACCCATTTGTAGAGTTAATCAAAAGGCTTAGATTATGGGACATTAGGCAGACAAATGAAGTGTGGTGGTCAGAAAGGATGACGATGGCTCCTCAGAGAAGCAGACCACGCATGTCAAGATTAATGCCTCCTGACCACCGAATCTATTCAGGGTCTTCCTGTGTTATATTTCTCCTCCCTCATTCATCTTGACTGCCCATGTAGGTACAGTGAAAAGCCAGGAGCTAGCTGGTTGCACAAAATTGGGAAATCTCTGCAAAACCCCTTGGGCCCTTCTGATACCAGCTGTAACTTGAGCTAGTGCATAAAATCAAATTGTTAGATCGACTGGCTAATTGATAAGAATTTTTTTTTGAAAAAGAATCCTAGTGTTTCCTTTTTGTCTATGTCCTAGATATAGAGTTACATTAAAATGGTGCATCAAAGAATAAGGACTATGCATCATTTGAAATCCACAAAGAATCAAAAACAATTTTAAAAAAGAATAAGGAGTATATTTGCACATTGAAGAACAATAACCTATCAACAACAGTATAAAGGAAATGACAGGGGCCTTGGTGAGTGTTGTCCCCCCTGTATGTGGTCACAATAGAAGAAGCTCTGAAGTATCCTCCGTGGGATGCTTTTGGATAGCTGTCTGGGTAGTGTGACGTTAAGACACTTCTTTTGAAGCTGGCATTCATGGCTCATGTGTTGCTGTGACTATTGGCATCATGTGATGGTCAGTGCTGATTGACAGATTCCCTAGATGCTGAACCATTACAGAAGCACAGTTGTGTGAGCAACTGAGGATGTTTCCAGGATTTCAAAGAGTGGGGGAGACACAGTCTGAAAGTACAGGCCATGGAAGGACTAAAATGGGGGAAGTGAGCTGAGCAACCGCGTTCGTCTCTCTCTTACCTCCTGACTGTGGAGGCAATGTCACCAGATGCCTCAGGTTCTTGCCGCCACCACAATGGAAAGCCCCCTTAAGCCATAAGCTAAAACAAATCCTTTCTGTTTTAAGTGGCTCCTCCTCCATTTTTTGCTATTTTTTGATGGTTCAATGCATGCACAAAATGAATTTTAGTTGCTATCAACATCCGTTCCTCTGTCTCTTTCAAGCACTTCTCTGCTGAAACCCTCTTCCCAGTAAGGCCCCCTCCTCCTGCCCTGTCCTCCTTCTGTGTATGACCCACATCCATGTTCATTGCAGCTCTTGTCACAGTAGTGAGCTTAGATGCCCATCAGTGGATGAACGGACTGTGGAAATATGGCACCTAAGTTCCTTTTGCAGGGTATTTTGTCACAGCAATGAAAAAAGCAACCCATTTGTATCTTTGTATCTGTAGTGGTGTGGGGTGAGGGACCATGAAGGAATCTGTAAGGTAGGTCTCCTGCAAGCCCATCTTGGCATGACCATAGGAGAGTCGGCTTGCAGACACAACAATGAACAGGTAGGCACAGTGGCTCACACCAAAGCCCACCTCGGCGTGACCATAGGAGAGCCAGCTTGAAGATACCATAGTAAATGGGTAGGCACAGTGACTCATACCTGTTATCCCAGCACTTGGGAGGCTGAGACAGGTGGATTGCCACAAGTTGAAGATCACCATGGATTACATAGGGAGGTACATGGCAACTGATCTACATTGTGAGACCTTGTCTCAGAAGGAAAGAAAGAGAGAAAAAGATGGGGGGAGCGATGTGAAATGAGCGCCCAGTATATCAGCGTGGACAGCCACAGGTAACCTTAGAGAAGCAGGGAGATTGTTGGAGTTACTTGCAGAAGCACAAAGTGACTCTTGGGCAACTTCGTCTCTACACAGTGTGCAGGGTATGGGCAGACACACCAGCAAAGTTTCTCCACTTCCCCAATGGGTGCACACTGCTTATAACATGAGGAGAAGCCTCAAGACTCTTTTTAAATTTCTTTCGAAGTTCATGAGACTCCCTCCTTCAATCTATAGGAAACAACTACACAAGGTGAATTAAAGCTACCTTCTATTGCCTTTAGCATCAAGCCCAGGAGAGATAGAGACATGAGGGCAGAAGCTCAGGGTATTACTATTCACGAGGAAGAGAGTCCTTATGGGTAGCATGCAACTGCTCAGGCTCTGGAGCTCTATTATAACTCCAGAGTCTGGGGCTTGGAGTGGGGATCTTGTTCTGTCGCCATGCACCTGGGAGGTGGAGGCAAACTATCTATTTGGGAAGCAGTCGAGGTGGAAGACAAGAAATGGGGTTTGTGGAGGTGGGTGACCACACCAAGATCTAGTAGAAGTGAATACACACACACACTCACACACACCACAGATACTCACACTCACACACACACACACATGCTCACACACACACATACACACTCTACAAACTTACCACATACACCACACACACACACATATACCATACACATGCACACACACACCCAAGTTTACAAATTAAAAAAATAAATAACATCCCAAAATTTTAATTTTTATTTTTTTAGAATCTAGTGAGAATAAGTAAATTTTCTGAGTTGGCCAAATTAATTTTCTTTTACCTCTTTCCAAGGTAATTTTCCTGTCTAATGAGTCTTTTTTAATGGAATTTTTCCACAGTTGTTTATACATACTCCATGTGATGAAATTTCTAAAAACATAAATTCTCAATTAACTTTGATGTAGATTTCATCTACAGGTATTATTTACCATTTGAACAGTACTTTTTGCATCTGAATATCTTATTTATTTATTTTAAAAATTATTTATTTTATTTTTTATGTTTGGGCATTTTGCCTGCATGCTTCTTGTCCATGCACCATGTGTATGCAGTACCCATAGAAGGCAGAACAGGGTCTGAATCCCCTGAAATTGACATTAACAGATAGTTTCAAGCTTCCATGTGGGTGCTGGGAACTAAACCCAGGTCTTCTGGAAAATCTGTCAGTGCTCTTAACCAGTGAGTATCTCTCCAGTCTGATAACTTCAAATACTGTCTAGTAAATATCCTTAGATCTCTCCCTCCCCTGGGCTTCACACCAGGGCCCACAGCCCCAGTTGCTTTACTGGAAGCCAAAGTGGTCCTGAGAAACCCCTACATACTGTCTGCCTACCCTCTTTAATTTCGGCCAACAACCCTAGACTGCACCCTTACCCCATATCCTGGCCTACTACTTTGAAAGAAGTCTTTGGCTTTACCAGAGATGAGGCAGGACCTAGGCACCCCAGAGGCCAGGCCACTTCTAAGGAAGAAGTCTTTGGCTTTACCAGAGGCCAGGTAGACTCTAGGAACTCCAGATACCTAAACACCAGTATAAGAACACAATCAGCCGGGCGGTGGTGGCGCATGCCTTTAATCCCAGTACTCGGAAGGCAGAGGCAGGCAGATTTCTGCAAGTTCCAGGCCAGCCTAGTCTGCAAGAGCTAGTTCCAGGACAGGCTCCAAAGCTAAAGAGAAAAAGAACACAATCAATAGAAAGGGCAATATCATCAGAGCCCAGCTATTGTATAACAGCAACACCCAAGCACAGCTGAAACACAAGAAAATGATCCTAAAAAGGACTTTATGAAGATAATAAAGGTCCTTAAAGAGGATATGAAAAAGTCCCTTAAAGAAATTGAGGAAAAGGCAACAAAAAATTGGAAGAACTCAGTAAATCTCTGAAAGAAAGACAAGTAAACAAACAAACAGATGAAGGAACTGTTCAAGACCTGGAAATGAAAATAGATACAATAAAGAAAACACAAATGGAGGGATTCTTGGTAATGGAAAATCTGGGTAAGGAAACAGGAAATACAGAGGCAAGCATCACTAACAGAAAATAAGACATGAGAATCACAGGTGTTGAAGACCCGGTAAAGGAAACAGATTCATCAGCAAAGAAAATGTTAAACCTTAAAACAAATCCTAACACAAAAATCCTTAGATTTTTCTTTGTGACTAATTCTAAGGTTTAGCAGAGGAAAATTCCTATTTTATAGTGTCTAGAGGTAAAGCCTAAAATTATATTTGCGAGACCAGTGCAACTATTGCATCAGACTTCTTCTTGGAGCAATGAAACAACCAACCCACAGGGCTACAGATTGATTTTGGCTCACGGTTTCAGAAGGCTCAGCTCCCACTTGGCTGGATCTATTGCCTCCATTGTTTTAGGCCCATGGTGGAACAGAAAAATCACTACAGAATGGAGTGCCAAGGAAGGATGTTCAACTTATAGCAGTCAGAAAGGAGAGACACAGAGAGATACATGGTGGGGGGTGGTTGAGGGTGGGATAGTTCTTTCAAAGGCACGCGTACAGTTCTCCACCATCAAGGTCCCATCTCCTGATAACCCTGTCTGAGTTACAGTTTCTACTGCTGTGAAAACACCATGACTAAAAGGGAGGCAATGGTTTGTTTCAGCTTATAATGCTTAGGTCAGGGCACACACTTCATCACTGAGGGAAGTCAGGGCAGAAACTCAAGGCAGGAACCTGGAGACAGGCGTAAAAGTAACCAACACAGACGCACTCAGCAAATGCAGCAGTGGATGGACCTTTGGATGGGGTTAGTACCCTCATGATCCAACCACCTCTTCATGATCAGTTGCTATATCTCTAACACTGCCATGTGAGGGTCTAAGCCTTTGAAATAGTGAAAGCCTGCCAGGGAACACTTGCCATCACAGCTATGTGGCACACATCACCAGTTTAAAACAGTGTCGCAACAGTAGAAGCAAGTAGCTTACCAAACTTGCAAGTCACTATGGTTGGAAATTAGTTGGGTGTGTACATAAAACTTTTTATTTCTATAGTCCTATGCCTGTCATGTTTTCCATGATGAGACACAATGTATGTCCATCTGATTCTTCAAACTCCAGTGGCAAGAATCATCATGTTAATTTCATTAATAAAGCATCAAGAAAACTCTCAGGTTTTAAATGAAATTATTTTTGCCTCTTAGCCCCTTTGGCCACATGAAAATCCTAGAGATCTACCCAAGTGGCATAAAACGGAAGCCTGTAGTCTTCGGTGGAAACTTGCCTTAGAGTATTTGCTCACTCAAACCCTCTCTAAAGATACAGATCCTAGAAGAGAACCTACAACTACCATTTTCCTAAGTCGCTATAGCTTCCAATTGCATGCTGAAGGGCCACGCTTCTACCCACAGAGAAGCACAGCCAGTTCTCACCCTTTCTCAAGGAAGTGTCTTTGGGCAGCAGGTGTGAGTTCCTACAGACAATCACACACTGTCAAAATGCAGGGAAGAACTGATTGTAGGGAGCCCTTCCCTGATTGGTACATCTACAACCGGACCCCTACACCTAAGCCTCAGGGAACATGGTGAAAGAATGGACTGGAGTATTGTAAGATGCGGGCTGTAGTATCTTCTATATGTGACCGAGATGCTGCATCCACGAAATCTCAGCAACATGATTGCCTATACAAGACCTGCACAATGACCAAACCAGCTGATATGCCAACATGGATGAGGGAAAACTTCACAAGGCTCCACCCATAGCTATAGACAATCAATGAACATTGATGGTGGGAGAATCTGTCTTCTCCAAGTATCTAACCCTAAGTGTTCAGCATTAGCTGTATGGACACATGGGTAGCACTAATCAGGCTTGGAATTATATGTATATAAATTTGAGATGGGGTGGCATGGGAGAAATTTGAGGGAGAAGAGGGAGGGGTGGAAATGTTGTGAATTCAGTCTATTCATGTATGCAATTCTTTAAAAAAAAAAATAAGTTGGGACTGAAGAGATGGCTCAGCAGTTCAGAGCACTTGTTGCTGTTGCAGAGGACCTGGGTTTGGTTCTCCGCACCCACATGGTGGCTCACAAGCATCTGCAACTCCAGTTTCAGGAAATCCAAAACCTCTGCTGACCTCCAAGGGCACCTGGCACACACATGGTGCATAGAGAAACATGCAGGAAAAAAACGTTCATACACATAAAGTAAATGTAACTAAATCTTGAAATGAAAACTTGAAAACAAATGGTTCTGAGAAAAAGAAAAGAAGGAAAGAAGTACCCTTGATTCCTGGCCGGCTGTGATTCGCCGTCAACCTATGTCTCTGTGACAGGTGATTATGTAAAGAAAAAAAATATATGTAGACCACCAATTCAGGCACAAAAAGAGTGAAATCCAATTATTTGCCACGAAACGGATGGAGCTAGAGGGAATTATAAGCCAGCTATAGGAAGACAAAGACTGATGTTTTCTCTCATCTGTAGAAACTGAAAATGTTGCTCTAAGCTGAGCATATTGACACAGCCCTTGAAGGCTGCATAGGGACCTACAGACTGGTTTGAGCTGAACAGTGAGAGGCTGCGTGAGAACGGGGTAGGAGGTGCTTGGGGGAAAGCTGGGGGAGAGGAGATAGAAGAGAAGATGGAACCTGACGCAGGGTTAGGCTCTGTACCTCCTGCACCACTGTGAGCCTAGCTACAGTTCCTAGTAAACCAGTACGCATTTTCCATGGAGCTAGGAGAAAGCCCGGAGATTGCCAACATAAAGAAATGCTAATGAGATGTAAATTCTAGTCCCTCTGATTTGATCAGTATTCATTGTATACATCAATATCACACTGTACTCCATCTACAATTATTACATGTTAGAAAAGCACTACAATGGGCTTTGAAAAGGAAAGTGAAATTCCTGCCTTGCTGTGGGCCTGGGCTCTGAGTTTAGGTTCAGCTTGGTGTCTCACACCTCATTCCACCCGGGGCAGGGGTCCCTAGGATTCTGCTTCCGTTATTTCCCTGCTTCAGACTCCTTCCCACCTCCACACCAAGCAGCTGACTACCTTCTTCCATCTTTTCCAGGAAACAGAAGTCAGAAAGCAGATTGCCACCAGGAAAACTACAATGGGTCTCAGTTAGGTACTACTTACATTTTTGTATTTTAGATTTATTTATTTTGTGTGTGTGTGTGTGTGAGTTTTGTCTGCCTGGGTTGCAAAGGGTCTGCTTGTTGGCTCCCAGCGGCTCAGCCCCGAAACAATCACACAGAAACTATATTATTTAAAACACTGCTTGGCCTCTTAGCCCTAGCTTCTTATTGGCTAATTCTCACATATTAATTTAACCCATTTCTATTAATCCATGTAATGCCACGAGGCTGTGGCTTACTGGGTAAAGTTCCAGCATCTGTCTCTGGCAGGGCTACATCGCTTCTCCCTATTCCGCCTCCTTTCTCCCAGAATTTAGCTTAGTTTTCCCTGCCTAACTAAATTCCACCTTGCTAGAGGCCCAGCCAGTTTCTTTATTAACCAATGGTATTCATACAGAGGGGAATCCCACACCATGCGTGTGTGTATGTGCACCATGTGTATGCCTGGTAACCTCAGAGGTCAGAAGAGGGCACTGGAGTCCTTGGAACTGAAGACAAGGACAATTGTGAGCCACCATGTGGATGCTGGGAATCAAATCCAGATCTTCTGGAAGAAAAGCTAGTGCTCTTAGCCTCTGAGCCATCTCTCCAGCCTCCTAAAGACATTACATTCTCTGGAACTGTGTTAAGACAGTTGTGAGCCACCATGGGGGTGCTGAGAATTGACCCAGGTCCTCTGCAAGAGCAACAAGCTCCCTTAACTGCTGAGCCACCTCTCTAGGCCCTCCGTTGCCCACTTACCTATGTTAGAATTAGTAGAACCCACTCTGCTCTTCCTCCTTCTGTTTCATCACTGTGATTTTGGGGGTTGGTATAACACCCCTGGTTCCACATCCTAATTCAAAATGCTCTTTGCCTTTCCAATGTTCACAAATTGCACAATGAACCCTATCCCCTGATGTAAATTGTCCTCCCCCACAGCCCTGAAGCTGGCTACTGCTTCCTCTAGTTTTTCTTTTCTTCGTCACTTTCTACCCTCATTTCAAGCAAAGAGCCATCCATCAACCTCCAAGAAAACATCCCTGGCTCCTAAGCCTAGATGAGGTTTCCCTTCCCTGAGCCTGCTTTGCAGCCCAGCCCCTGACCCATTAGATGACCCATTACATGGTTTTGGGTAACCTGTTTGTTCATTACATTTCTTCTAGACTGGAAGGGCCATGAGGCAGGGGCCATGCCCAGAATACATTGGACATTCAGTGAGCACCATCACCCTGTCCCTTGCCAGTTACCATCAGCAGGTTCATGACTGGATGACACATGAGGATGGAAGTCTTGCTTTGTCCAGTTTTCCCGCCTACCACTTATTGCTATGGTACCCTAGTCCTTGTGTACCTGACTACCCAAGCAGCCCCACGAGCTGCTTAGGAGGTGGGTGTGTCAATCCAGTCTCTCCCTGCTGAATACTCAGATTAGACAAGTCACAGGCTGTACACATGCTAGACCTTTCTTTTTTGATGCCTTTTTGGGGGCATTCTTAAATATTTCTTAAGTTTCTGCCAAATTTTTTGCAGTTGCCTGGCTTGCTAGGAGAAGAGGGGATACCAAAAACAGGAAGGACAGGAAAACTTGGGGACACCCCTCTGATCCCATGGTGGAAGCAACAGGGCATGAGGTTGAAGGCCAGTGTCCTTCAGACTCCAGCTCTCACCAGCCACTGATTTGGAATGGCTGTCCAAAGACTCCCGTGTAAAAGGCCTGGTCCTCACCTGTTGGATCAAACAATTGGGCAAAGATCGAATCACAAGGGCTCTGACTTTGTTGGTAGACTCATTCATGAATGTATTCACACTTTCATGGTGTTATAGGAAGGTGGTTGAAATGAGGAGGTGGAGGTCTCTTTGGAAGAATTAGGTCATTGGGGAAGTCGCCTTTGAAAGGTGTAGTGTCCCAGATGTCTCTCAGCCCTTGTTTCTTTTTTTCTCCATTGTGGCTGCTATGCAGCTAGCTGTTTCCCTGTGTTCTTCTGTCATATTTCTTGCAAAGAGTCTAAACACAACAGGACCACTCACCAGAGACTGAACCTCATGAGACCGTGAGCCCAGTATAAGATCACACACAAAAGACTGAACCCCATGAAACTGTGAACCAAGTACAGAGTCACCCATGAGAGAATGAACCCCAGGAGACCATGAGCCAAGTAAACCCTTTGTCATTCTAAGCTGTTTCCCTTCAGAGATTTGCTCACAGTGATGTAAGGCTGAGCAACACACACTGTGAAATCCCATCTCTGGCTTGCAGTCCTTCTATGAACAGCTGCTGCAAACCCTTCTTTGGTATGGGAAGCCCTTCTGTATATGTGTTGCTTTTATTGGCTAATGAATAAAGAAGTTGCTTTCAGTGAATAGCTTAACAGAATTTAGTCAGGCTGGAAAAGATATAGAGAAAGGGTAGGCAGAGTCAGGGAGAAGTCATGGAATGGCCAGAGGAGAAAGACGCGAGCTGGTAGCCAGAACCTTGCTGGTAGGCCATGAACATCATGCTAAAATATAAAATAATAGAAATGGGTTAATTTAAGATATAAGAGCTAGCTAGCAATATGCTTAAGCTAATGTCCAAGCAGGGATTTAAATAATATAGTTTCTGTGTGATTATTTTGAGTCAGGCTGGTCGGGAAATGAACTAACGGCCTCTGTCAACACTTGTTGTCATGTGTCTCACAGCCAAAGCACAGCAGCCCAGGGTCAGAGCTGAGTCACACAAGCAAACCTGTCTTCCACTCACATCACCACAGAACAGACACTTGACATATGCTACAATTTGTTCCCCTTGGGAATTCTCTACCACACAGCCTGCCTCCCCTGGCACACAGACATGCTCCTTTCACCCATGACATTGATTTGTTCCTCATATTTTACTGCAAGGGGCCCCCTGCCTGGTCTCCAGCCTCCTCAGCCCTGATGCTGCCTTGGTGGCCAAATGACTTCTGTCCAGTGTCACAGCCTCCACTGAATATAAGCTTCTCATGGACAAGTGTGACTCCCAGGAGACCCTTAGATCCTGCCTGCACCAGTGCCTGGCATGGTATTTGATACCCAGTAGCACTACAATAAATGCTATGGTGTGTGAGCCTGAGAGAATGCAAGATGCAAGAATACATCCTCAAGAATCCTAAGTAGGCCCAAGAGAGATAGCTCAAAGGCTAAGAGCATTGACTGCTCTTCAGAGGACTTGAGTTCTAGTCCCAGGATCTATACAGAAGTGACAATCATCTGTAACTAAAGTTCAGCATTATGACACCTATTTTGACTTCTGGCCACACCAGGTACATACATAATGCATGGACATAGATGCAGGCAAAGCACCCCCCCCACACACACACACTTATAATTCTAAATAGGGGATTGGAGAGATGTCACTGATTAAGAACACGCATTGCTCTTGTAGAGGGCCCAAGTTTGACTCCATTGCCTACACTGGGTGGCTCATAACCTCCTGTAACTCCAGCTTCAGGGATCTCATGTCCTCTTCTGGCCTTGGAAGGCATCTGCACTCACATGCATAAGCCCACACATAGACAAACATGGATACACAGAATTAAAACCAAAAGTAAATCCTAAGGAAGACTCCTAAGCAGATACTGGAAGGAGTTTGTGTTTCTTCCTAAGGTAGGAGTAGCCATCATTGCTTATTCCCAGCCAAGCCCCTCAGAGGAGGCTGTGTAGTCAGGAGGTGCTGGAGTTTGCCTATGAAGCGCCCTCCCACCTCTAGGCTCATGCTTCAAATGATTGGACCTCAGTCTGTGGTGTTATTTGAGGGGTCTCTGAAACCTTCAGGAAGTTGCTGGAGGAAGCAGGCCAATGGAGGGAGGCTCTCTGGGTGACATGTTGCTGGTGGCTCCTGCCTTTCTGTCTGCCACGAGATGATTAACGTCTATCACATATTCCCGCCACCATGCTGTCCTACCTCATGCCGACCCCAGGGTAGGCCATGACAAGGAAACCATGAACCAAAGCAAACAGTTCAGGTTGTTTGCAAACATCGTGCAGGTCACTGGAGCAAGCACAGAGAGGCTGGCTGGCAAAAGATGAGGGGAACACACTCCACAGTCCACAGTCACAAATCTCCACAGTCCTGCTTTGCTGAAGTACACCTGGGGAGATGCACGTTCTTAGAATTAGGGAAAGCCAAATTTCACTCAACCCTCCTCCACCTTAACTTCTAGATGGCCCCCAAGCGACCATCTTGTTCCTCACACCTCACCCCTACCCTGCAAACCTGAGCCACCCTGGTGAGCAGCAGGCACAGAGGACTCCTTTGCCACATAGACAAGGATTCTGAGACTGTTGCTCACCACCATTGCAAAAATGAGTTAGGTGATTTGGTGGGGTCAGAAGCCCAGGCAGAGGATCCATGGTGTGTGTGTGGGGGGGGGATACCAGCTGGGGAAAGACCGAGAAAAACTGCCTATCACACTGCTCTTAACGTTCTTACTCTTGCTTCGTCTCCACCATCAGCATGATTTGCTTTTTATATAAAATTCAAGACTGTTCACAAACCAGTTTTATCATTCAATTTTATATTTTGAAAGTTCCTCCCTACCCCGATAAGTGAAATACTTGAACAAATTCTTGAAGTTGAACCAATTCCTCTAACAGTGTCGTTGTCCCCCAACAGCAGAGCCAACGTGAACATGAGCTGAGACCCTGAGCCAACGTCAATTCTTCCTCCTTTGAGTTGATGCTTCTCTAGCATGTTAGCACAGCCACGAAAAGTGGATTAATACGAAATGACATGGATAGGGACAAGCAACACCTTCCCGACTAGAAACTGGTTCTGGAGTCAGGGTGGTCTGACTGGTTAACCAGGGACTGACCTCACCTGTGAGCTTGACCACGTACCCCACATTAACAAGGACACCATTTGCATTGTCGAGGTGAGAGGGGATTTGTAAATGAAGAGACACAATCTCATATTGTACCCAGGCTGGCCTTGAACTTACAATTCTCAGGTCTCAGCCTCCCTGTGTAGGGATTTCAGGGGTTTGCCATCAGACCTGGAATCAAGGAGAAGGGTTTAAAGGAGGATTTAAGAACTAAAAAAGCAGCTCTGCTCCCTGGCCCCTGCGACAGGAGTGGTCTGTGGTCCTGCAGGTCCAGTCTCCAGCCTCCTTCCTCTGCCTTCCCTTCACCGGGCGCTTTCCCTTTTCAGTGAACTGTTCTGTATTCTGAACGTTTGAATGAACCCTGTGGCCTTGTCGGCTCTGTCTTTAACCAGAAACACAACTGCCTCATTAACCTCTGGGGGGAGGTTGGGCTCTGCCCCCCAAGGGCTGGAGGTCGGGATTTCTGGGCGTGCCAGTGGCCTCCGCTTTGTTGGTCAGCCAGAATTAATGGGAGATCAGTGTGTTGGGGCAGGGCTCTCATTTGCAGGGGGAGGAGCAGACATTATTGATTTCTGTGCCACTGCACTCTGGCTTCTTAATGCTGGAACTGCCTCTTCAGTTTGGGCTCATTCCCGGGGAGTCTGGACACAAACACTTAGGGTTCACAAAGGGAAGGGACTGGTTCCTGGTGTATTTTCTTCTGTGATGCTCACTCAGTGGTAGGGGGAGAGAGAGAGAGAGAGAGAGAGAGAGAGAGAGAGAGAGAGAGAGAGAGAGAGAGGAGAAACAAACCCAGAGAGGTTGGCAGTAGTATGGCCAGTAAAAAAAAAAAAAAAAATCATCAAATCATCCACAGCAAAGAAGGTGGTACTGACATTCTCTACCCCTTTCAATTTCAACAAAGCACTGGCTGACCACACTTATAGGACAGGCATACTGGATGACAGAAGACTGATCGGATGTCTTCGAAGAAGAGGGTAAGCACCCAGTTAGGCCCTTTCTGTAACAATTCACCTGCATTATCTTCCTTGATCTCATACAAGGACTCCAAGGCAGCCACGATGAGCTAGCTGAGGCTCAGATAGGAAGCATTTCAGTTACAACAGGGTAGCTAGCAGAGGCCAAAATACACCCAAGTCCTGCTCACTTGGAGGTCTGGTGCTCACTGAGTCTCAGTCACTGCACTTTCAGAGAAATTTGTGGACATCATGAGGATACTGTGGCTGAACCTATCTTGGGTACAAAGCAGACAGAAGCACCTTCCAGAGAGGTTGAGGGTAGTGATGACTCTATATCATGAGTTGAAGGCCAGGGGGAAAAGGGAAGGAAGGAAAAAGAAATCTCCAAGAAGACAGTATGCTCTAAGAGTAGTTCTTTCGACCATCAATTTAATAGCCTTTAGAAAATATTGAATATAATGGACAAAGAAAATTCTAGATGATGTCGTGATGCTTTGCAACCCCCCCCCCGCCACCCTGACTTCCATTCTAGGCTGTTCTTCCTGGCTCTCAGAGAGAAGGAACTCCATTTTGATCTCAGTGCCTGAGCACCAGCATCATGCAGAGCCAGTGCCCATTCCCTCCAGACAGTACCAGAGGCTCTCTGGGAAGAGCACAGAGGGGGTCAGCACCCTCCTGGCCTCAAGTGGCCTTTGGCTTTTCTCTTTGTCTGTTTGGAGTGCTGCACCAGTGTAGAATAAAGCCACCTAGTGGCTTTACACAGAGAAAATCTATTACTCACAGATCTAGAGGCTAGGATCATGGTCAAGTTAAAGGCCTAGCGGGCTCAGTGCCCAGTGAGGGTCCGGCTCCTAGTCCACAGAAGGTACCAGTATCTTGTTGTATCCTGCCTGGTAGGTAAAACTTCTGGTCTCTTGAGTCTCTTGCGGGGGCACTTACTCTACTCATAAGGGTCCCACCCTGGTGACCCAGCCATCTTTCCAAATTCTCACCAGTTAATATCACCCTGTTGGAGATTTGGGTTCAGTGTGTGGACTTTAGAGGAACACAGTCTGTTATAATTTGTAAATGTGGCTTCTTCAGCACTTACCTGCAGCTTTCTCAGAAGACTGAGTGGACACTCTTCACAGCAGGGTTTGCTCTGCCTTCCAGGGCACTGTGGAGAGTCAGAAGCTCATCACGGTCACTGGAAGCCTTTCAGGGTAAGGGACAGGGCTCACCCCATCATCAGGATGGTTACAAATCCTGGCATTCCATGGACATCTCAATGTCACTGAAATCCACTCCAGCACCAAGGGCCCCATGATGGCCACTGTCATATATTTGTTACTAATATTCAGGGCGGCTTAGGATGCTTTAGATGTTTGGATTTTAGGGGCAGAGGAAGACTTAAGAGCACTCTTTGGTTCAAGAATCTTTACAATGGTTGACTAGTTTTAAGTTTTTTTCCTTATTTTTAAATATTTATTTGTTGTATGTTTGTGTGCGTGCATGAGTGCATGCGTATGCCATTGCAATTGCACGCATGGGGAAGTCAGAAGACAACTCGTGGGGCATGGTTCTCTCCCTTCCACCATGAGGGTCCCCGTGACTGAACTCCACTCTTCCCTCCTGAGTACAGAATACCCCTACCCATTAAGCATCTTACCGCCGCTTTACATATTTTCACCCAACAGTTTCTATAGCTAAATGGAAAGGCATTTCCAGTGAACAGCTGCATACCTACATCCTCGCAGGACTATAACGAATCACTGTGGATTAATCCACTTTGACAGATGTATCTGAGATAGATCCGACAGTTGGCCGACGGGCGACTCTGTGAACGGGAACCCATCTGTGCCTTCACTGTCCTAAGCACCTCCAAACAATTCTCAAATAATGTTTTCTCACATTTTTATAAAAGGCATGCAGTGTTAAAAATATGTACGTGTGCTAGTATTATGGCTTGGATCTGAGATGTCAGTACTGGTTCATGTTTGAACACTGTCACTGGCTTGAGGTGCTATTTTGAAGGGCTGTGGAACCCACAGGAGATGTGCCCTGGCTGGCAGAAGGAGGTCACTTCAGGCAGGAGTTTTCAGGTTATTTCCAGCCTTTGTTCTGGCCTGTTCTTTTTCCCAGTCCACCCACCACATGTGAACAAGCCTCCAGCATACATTCCTACTGCCATGAACCCCACCTCCTTCATCCCCTGTCTCCTGGATAGAGTCACTCTGTCATTCCATGAGGAACAGAAGTGTCTCTGAAGCCATGGGCTAAAATGAACCCTTCCATTAGAGGTTTCTGTCGGGTATTTGGTAGAGAAACAAATTAACTACTACAGCCAGGCTCGATGCTCAGGAGGCACAGGCAGGAGGAGCATGAGTTTGAGGTTGGCAAAGCTATAGAAAATGGTCCTGTCTCAAAAACACCAAACCAAAGACTAGCACGATAATTCATTTAGTAAAGCGCCTGCGTGCAAGCATGAGGACCCGGGTTCAGATCTCCAGCATCCACATTCAAGCCAGATGTGGTAGCACACATCTGTAATCTCGGTGCTGAGGAAGGGATAAAGGCAAGGAGATCCCTGGCGCTCACTGGCTAGCCGGTCAGACTAGCTGTATCCATGGTCTCCAGATCCAGTGAGAGACCTTGTTTACAAAACAATAAATAATAAGGTGGAGAGTGATGGAGGGAGATACCCATTGCCAACCTCTGACATCTAGGTACAAACATGCATGAGCACCCATACACACACATATATACCACACACACACACACACACACACACACACTGAAACACAGAAGTTCTTCTTCATGAGCTCTTTCAACGAATCAACTGCCCTGAAAGAGAGCGGCTACCCTCTGTCCACCAGCTTAGTGAACATGGGCAGAGTGAATGGGAGAGAAACCCAACAATGAACTTCATTCGGAACGTCCAGTTTCGTTCTCAAAGATCCCAAAGAACAAAGGAGTGGGGGCTTCTTAAGAACTCCTGCTGGGTCAGGTAAGGTTCAGAAGAGGGGATAGATAGCAAGCTGAGTCCAAATGACTGCCTGGAAGCCACACGGTTGAAGGTAAGGCCTATGTTTATTACTTTTAAGCAAGTAATTTATCCTGCCTGTGCCCAGATTTTCTAATTCACCTTACACTGACTGCAGGCCCTCGAAAGAGTAACAGAGGTTGAAAAAAAATGTGCAAATACGAAATAATTATTGTCTTACAAATTCAGGTCAATTTGCCTGGGGAAAGAGCCTGTATTTTAAGATCAACCCATGTTCTAAAATGCTGTGTGGCTTAAGAGGATACCCTTTCACCTCTCTGGGCCCAACAGAATCTGGACCAGATGATTTCAAAGATCCTTCCAACCCAGAGATTTCCAGATGGAATTGAGATGGGGCCAGAAGCTGTTGCCAAAATTATATAGACATTGTGTGCTGCTTCCCTGGCACTTACACATATCTCTCTGCGTATGTGCCTCTGTATACATGCGTGTGAATGCATTTATGTGCATATGAACATCCATATTTAGAGCATGCACCTGACTCTAAACATGTATTAGTATGGACATGTGTGCTCACATAAGCGTATGTCTGTTCCTCATGCATGTAGCTATGTGCGTACTATTTCTTAAAATGGATAACATGCATCCTTTCTCTGAACTTCCTCATTGTTCCCAAAGGCTTTGCCATTCCTGCCCTGACAATTAGCAATGGGAAGCTTCCTGCTTTGGGTGCCACAGTGGTAACGACAGAGATGGCAATAGAAGACATGAGTAGGATCCAGCGCTCTGTGTCTGTGGCCTGCCTGTTTCTAAGGCTTTGTTGCTATATGTGAAATCCCAAGTGGGGCTAGTGGAAGGGGAAGGCAGATGGGAGCATGCAGAGCTGACCTGGAGAGTGGGCTTTCATGGCCTCAGGCTACCCTCTAGTGAGACCTCCTTGGAAACAGCCCATCCATGGCCTCTTGTGTGAGCATTGGGCTAGCTGATGAGACAGTGGTCTCTGGGAGCTCAGCTGCTCTGTGTGTGTGTGTGTGTGTGTGTGTGTGTGTGTGTGTGTGTGTGTGTGTGTGTGCTGGGCTTGCCTGTCTTCTGTTCACAGAACAGGATCAGGATGAGGGGACAGTTGTGTGAGATCCAGGCCCCTGGGACAGGACAGTCACCACTGTTTCTTTCCTAGCCCCAGGGCTCTGCTGTGGGTCTGTGCCTGCTGTAACACAACATCTAGAGCCACCTGGGCCTGGCAGTTTGTCACCACTAAAAGCCTCCTATCTTGGCTCCCCCTGCACTATTAATCTCGGAAAAACGCATTGTCAAACCTAATGAAAAAGGGGAAGCCACCAAGGAGAAGGTGTCCACACCTCGGGCTGACAGTTGTCAGGCAGGCAGGCAGCAGCATCCTGCTGGGGACAGGGTTGTGTGAGCAGAAACAGTGGGGAGTGCCTGGGGAAATGGCAGGGGGCTCCAAGCCTCGAGCACAGGATGAGCTGGTGCCTTGCAACAGCAGGTGGCCCTGTGGTGTGGCAGAAAGGAGGACCAAGGGCAGGGGTCTGAGGGGGACACTCTCAGGGACATGGATGGCACTCCCAAGGAGAAATGGCCATGGCCAGAGCTTCTCTGTGTTGCTGAGACACTGAGCAAGAAGACAAGGCAGCCGGAGACTGAGTTCCCAGTCCTGCTTCTCACTCTGGCCATGGCGAAGGGGAAGGCTGGGTTTGCTCTAGTCTGAGGCAGCACCCTGGTTATATCCAGGCTTCACCTGATGTAGCTGAAGGTCTTAGCCACTCTCCAGAACACTTCCCTTTGTGTTTTTTGTTTTGTTCCTGGAGACAGGGTCTCACTCTGCAGCCCAGGCTGGCTTCAAATTCACAATCCTCCCCCCTCAGCCTCTCAAGTGTTGGGGTTGCAGGTAGGCTTCTCCATTTCAGCTGCCTGGACAAACTTCTGCTTTTCCACTTTGAATGAGGAGGGTTTCCATATCTGAACACTTCCCAGCGACTAGCCAGCTCCACCCAGTTCCTGCAGCTCCCACAGCTGGCTCTGCCTTTCTTTCCTGGTTTCTTAGGACTATCTGCAATGAATCCTTCCCAGGCTTCCTCATAGATTTTTTTTCTGCTCAAAAGGCCAATGGTTTTCAGCCGTTGGGACTCAGTAGAAGCCACATGAGAAGTGACCAGGGAATCCTCCTAGTTGGCTGAAGATAGAGGTGACATTTTATGAAACCAAGGTCACTTCCAAGTAGGTGGGATGGAAGCATTGATCAACGATGTGGTATCTGCAAATAGAACGTGATTTATGTAAATTAATTTTGTAATATCTCTCCTGCCTATGTCCCCCAACCTTGTCCTGGCCTGCTACACTTGGGAAGGTGTTGGGGATGGAAAGCTAAAACCTGACCCTAGAATCAGGAAAGCTGGACATTGAGACTTGAGCTAAAGCTCAGAGTGGTTCAGGTTGAACAAAAGTCAGCAAGATTGGCTCAGCAGTTAAGAGTACTTGCTGTTCTTACGGAGGACCCAGGTTCAATTCTCAACCCCATAACTCCAGTTCTAAGGGATCTAACACCCTCTTCTGGTCTCTGTGGGTACTGCATGCATGTGATGCACATAAAATAAGCAGGCACACACACACACATACATACAAATACATAAAAGCAAATTAGAAGTAGTCCTGTCATTAATCTTGGTTATCAACATGACTGCACTGAATCAATCCCAGGAGGTTAGTAAAGCCCGGTTGTAGGGTGTGCCTGTAAGGATGTTGTCAGAGATATTTAGATCATAAATATTCAGATCCAAACAGTGTTTTAATCCATTGATAGATTCAATTACAATTTGATTATTAGAGGGAAGTGAAGTATGGAATGTGGGGACCAACTGAAGCCACTAAGATATGCCCCAGGAATAAGTGTCTTGTCCTTTCTCTTTTCTCTTTCTCTCCTTACTTTGTCTCTCTCTCCTTTCTGGCCACTATAAAGTGAGTAGCCTCTCTCTCCCATGGCCTTCTTTTGTGATGCATTGCCTCCCTGTGCTACAGAAAGAGTGGAATCAATCAACAGCAGACTATGCACTCTGAAGCTGTGAGCCAAAATAAAACTCTCCCACCTTTCAATTGTTTCTGTTGGTCACCTGCTGCAGTGACAAGAGCCAGCACAGCACATGCATATGCTGTGGGAATGATGCTGGCATCCTCCTTTCCTCCCCTGTGTCCTCACATCCATCCAGGAGAGGGACAAACTTACCCTAGTGAATGGGGCCACTGGCAAACTTTTTCCCCTGGGGTCTCTGTGAGTATTCCAGTTGACTGGAAGGAGTCTTCCTGGCAGGAATGAAGTGAAGTCAAGGGCAAGACACCATGGAAGCTGGGTTCTAATACCATTATCAGTTAGCCAACATTCCCATAGCATCCCTGTAGTTCTTGACTGTGGATGCATGCATTTTAGCCACCAGAGGTAACTCAGCAGTGTTTTTCCCAGCTTCCTCCGAGTCTACCCTTTTCACAGACACAAAGGTATGTTCCTTTCCCATGACATTCTCTACATGTATTTAGTGACTTTTGAGTGTGAAACATAAGTATACTTCCACTGCAAGCTTCCTACTGTGTCTCTACTCCAAGCTCTCTGCACTTGTCAAGTGATACCAGACTCTTCAGAGATGCTGTGACATGGTGTGTCACCTTCTCCTCTTGCTTCTGAGGATACCTAGGGAGGGAGCCCCTGACTGGGAGTTCTGTTCAGTTGGTGACATTCCTCCACAAGGTGAATCCTCCCAGGGGTACTAATGCCTCTCTGTGCTCATGGTGCTTCATACAAGGGACCATGTGTGCTTGATGCTGCTCCATGCTGTAGGGTCAGGGTATATCTCATCCATGAGCGAGAGTCTAAAGTAACACACTAAGGGAGCTCACCAAGCAATCACTTAGCTTATGCTAAACAGAGATTCCTGGAGGTGTCAAAGTGATGTCTCCATCTCAGCTTCTTTGGTTAGATTCTGTCAGTAAGCAAGACAGTGAGCAGTGTCACCTAGGTGACTTAATCATACCTTTCTGCTTTTTATTTAAAAAAAAAAACATTTTATCAGGGCTGCAGTGATGACTTCGTAGTTAAGAGTACTTGCTGCTTTTCCAGAGGACCCTTGTTGAGTTCCTAACAACCACATGGTGGCTCACAACCCTCCATAACTCCAATTCAAGGGTTTCCAGTCCCTCTTCCGGCTTCTGTGGGCACTGCATCCACACGGAGCACACACATACACACAGGCAAACACTCATAACATAAAACAAAATTAAACAAATGAGGAGCTGTTGGTGATTGATGGCTGCTAATGAGGGAGAGCTGGCTGTTCTTCAGGGATCTAGCCACTGAGAAACTTCCCATGCCCCAGGAGATGGTCTAAACTTCCTCACCCAGGCAGCATGAAGTGGACTCAGTGGCTTTAAAACCAGAGCACATGAAATTAGGAGGGAAAAGCAATGATCATGCTTATAGGAAGAATAGGAGGAGAGGGAATGGGGAGTGGATTTGATTAAAATCTGCTTGTAAAATGTCTTTCAACAATAAAAGAGATTTTAAAAACACACCCTAAAGATTTTTTTGTGGCAATGTAAAAGTTGGTGTATGTCTCTTTCAGTTACAATTGTATTTGTTTTGCTTTTTTGAAAAAAAAAAAAAAACAAGAAAATAAAAGTAATTCACAGACTAAAGCCACCCCACTCTGTGTTAGCAATTGGCACATTTTTTCTGTCCTCATCCTGTATGTTTGTCTGTACAAAATCAAAAGCACAAAGTTGTAAATCCTGCTTTTTACTGTCATATAGTAGCATGGCTTTACTTTGAACTGAAGTTTTTATTAGGAGGGCTGGTTCTCACACAATATTCCATTTGTGGTGTATCATGGTGTGTTAAATCACCCCATGTTGAATATTTGGTTTGTCCTTGTTGAGTTTACATCTGGAAAACATCTTTGGAGAAATGATAGGCCTTGTCCTCTTAGGTTGAGGTTCCTAAAAACTACTAATGGGAATATGGATCAAGCTTCTTTGAAACAACTATTATAGATAGTAGTATCTATTCATTATGTAATTGATGAATTTTGTCGACATTTCCCGCATGTACAGCATGGACTTTGTTCATATTCTCCCCACCAGTATCGTCTCTTCTCCTGCTCCCACTTGTTCTGGTTCTTTTCCCAAATAGTCTCCTTATTTTCATAGTTTTAATATGCAAATCTACATTCAATAAATAAGAGATAACATGTAATATTTGTTTTTCTCAGTCTAGCTTATTTTAAAATTATGCATTGGTAATTTTATACTTGCATATACTGCATTTTGATCAAGCCATGCTGCCCCATTTCCTGTCCTCCATTTCGTTCCCTATCCCTCCCTATTACTTTCCCTCTCCCAACTTCATGAAATCTTTTTAAAAAAAAACATACTGAGCTCCCTTAATGTTGCATATATGAGTGTGGGTGTAGAATCACCTATGGGAGCATCATTAGACTCTCAGCATCCTCACCTCTAAAGAAGATTGCCTCATTTCCCTAGTACCCATCAACTGCCAACAGCTCCTCTAAGAGAGGGTGGACAGATGGCCAGAGCCTGGAGTGGTTGGCATCTGCAACATGACAGCACTGCTGCACATGTGAACTCAGAAAGGCCCTAGCTGCTTGCACAAGACCAGCACAAGACCAAGCCAGCTCAGATCCCAGCAGGGATGGAGAGGAGCTCAGGAAGTCTGGCTTATTTTGCTTAACATGATGACCCCTAGTCTATACATTTTCTCATAAATTCACAGTTTCTTCTTTTATGGCTGTATGTATATATTTCTATTTCTCTACTGATCTGCTGATGGACATTTAGCCTGATTCTGTCTTGGGTGTTGTAAAGTAATAAACATGGTCTAGGTATGTCTGTAATGTGCTGACTTACATTTCTTTAGACATATAGCTTGACATACATTTTAAAGAAATTCTGTATCTATTTTGAAGAATTTCTATATTAATTTCTGACATGAGCATCTCTTCATCCTGAGTAGGGTCATGCTACCTCTCTCGCAAATTTACCAAAGAGGAAAATATCAAGAAGTTGGTGTGAGATTGAGACCTCCTGACTTCTCGTCCTAGGGATCATTAAGCAATGCCCCAGGGCACTGGGGAAAGACTGCACTTCTCTATCAACAGGGACAGAATATGCTGGTGTTCCTGCTACCTAGATCTTTGAAATCAAGGGCGCAAACAGGTTGTCTGAGTATCTTCTAATGCCAAGGTAACCTTCTGAGTATAAGAATTGGGAACCAAGAGAGTTAGGAGCCCAGGGTGTTCGACGCTGATGCTAGCGTTCAATCTTGGGAATGTGAGATATAGGTTGTGGCATGCGTTGGCCAGCTTCCTTCCTGATGGCTAGGAGTCAAGGTGCGTTTCCTTAAGCCCAGTGGGGTAAGTGCTTATTACTCTTGGGGCTCATTTGTAACATAAGGTGCCTACTACAACCCCACTGCTCACGTAAAATTGCCAATCTGGGGCAATAGTCCTTGTTTAGAAAACAAAGCTATCCAAATACTGTAATTACAACATGCACTGGCGGCCGAAGGTTCCCTACATTAATGCAGGCTGTGGATACATTCGTCAAACCCAGTTTCTCTCTCTCTCTCTCTCTCTCTCTCTCTCTCTGCCTTCTTCTCTGGGTACTTTTAAGTTCAGGGACAGAGAACATGTCTTCATTAGAAACATTAACATTCACAGGCTGTAGTAAATTTTGACAGTGAAAAGGTCTCCGTAACCTTTAGTTGTGGAGAAATTTACTTCCCAAGAAAATTACATCTGGCACTGTCTTAATTAATGCTAGCTTTCTTTTCTGAAAATTGTGGGCTTGTCAGTAAAAAAGGCAGAAAAACTTGAATTTAAAAGGCTGGACACAAAAGACGCCGGGAAATAAAACTCTGCGAGGTTTCATAATATTGCAGTGTTTTTGTTCCTTCGAGTAAGGAGATGAAAAGATCTCATTTGATTTTGCCAAATGCGGCAACATACATGTAATGTAGAATTGATCTGCATTTTTCCTCTTTTGTCTCTGAGTGTTATCATGGAAAGCGTGCCTGGGAAGGTATTCTATTTTAAAAGCAATAGGTCAAATAAAATCTATACGTGTGAGGGGTGGGGGATAATGTATGGGTTCGTTTTTTAAGCCTTTCTCTAGCTGCTTGTATTAATCGCTCTTGCACTAAGAAGGGGGCTGTGTTTTCTCACATGAATTCTGATAATCTGCTCCTCTTCCTGGCTGGAAGGGGCTCTAAGGAGGACGGGAGTCCGTGGCTTCACATTCCGCTGTCTCTTTTACATAGCTCAGACTTTTATTTTGACAAGCAGCTTCTGGTTACTGTATGGCTTAGGGGTTCATCTGCGTTCATTTGTCTTCTGTTTGTTATTTGATGGTCAAGTGTCACTTTTCTCTAGTTTGAGGGAGAAGCTTTGCATATGTGGATCTGGGTAGCTCTTTCTGCAGGACATGCTTTGCGACACATCACAGTAAATGACACTTATAAACATGGCTTACTTGCTAGGTACGAACGGGGCTTAAGGAATGGGCAGGTGCATGTTCGGAGGGACCCCTGGAACCATCCAGACACTCTGAAAGCTGATGAGCAGAGAGAGAGGGTGGCTTTTCCCTTCCAGAGTGGTGGCGCAGCTCCAGGCTTTCAGCGTCCCTGCTCTCTATTGCGCCACCCTAAGACACTATGGCTTGGTTTCTTTCTGAGGTTCTGGTGATGGATTCCAGGATGCTAGTCAAGCTCTTGCCACTGAGCCACACCCTTTGCTCCTCCCTGCTTGATGCTAAGCCAGGGCTCTACCGTGGAGCCACTTCCCCAGCTCTGTGCTGGTGGATTCTAGGAAGCGTCCTACCACTGACATACAGCCCTAGCTTCCTTTTTACTTGTTTATTTTTGGACAAGGCCTTACCACTTAGCTGAAGCTGGCCTTGAAGTTGCCATCCTCCTGCCCCAGCCCCTTACAGGCTTACACCACCAGGCCCAACTCTGACAAACTTCCACCTACATGGTGATACCTATGCAAACGAACAGTGGCGTCATCATCGTTCTCAAGTTGGGCTCAGCACCTCCAAAAACATTCGCAATCACTCTGGGAGCCTTCAGGATTTAGTGATATCTCGCCGGATGGCTGGGACCACAAGCATCTTGCTCTGAATAGGGACTCTCAGTCCCTCAGGGTCAGTCAGGAAGGCTCTCATGGGCTCCAGCACACTTGGACGCCTCCCCTTTTAATGGAGTGAGCAGGCTCAGCCTTCACCAAGCCTTCATATTGAGCTGGAATTTAATTACATGGTTTTGTTTCCATTATAAGCTTTTTTAATGGTTATTTTATATTTATGGTAAGTGCTATTAGTTTTTTTTCATGGTAATGATATAAAGCTTCTTTTAAAAATTAAATCTATTTAAGTAAAAAAGGATGAATATAAATTAAATAAAGATATTAAGTAAAATAGAATATCGGTGGTTCTTGGGTGTGGCCCAAAATGGTGAGGGTGGTGGAGGGAAGCCTCAGGTTCAAGTTGGGTAGAAGTGAGTTGAAGAGACAGAGAGTCTCGGGAGATGGTGTTCTGGGTCCCTAGACCCTTATGGGTCATGCTTCCTCCAGTTTTCCAGTTTCTGTGATGGTATTCAATGTATGTGGTTTTCTTCTGTTTGTCTGATACTGAGCCAGTGCCTCTCCCTCATTTGCTGAGTTACAGTGGAGCAGGTTAGAGGGACCCTTCCCCAAGCCTGGCCCACTAAGTCTTCCTATAGTTTCATGACTGCCTGAAGGGAGGCAACATGGGTTGATCAAATACTCCCTTCAAATTCTCAATATGACCAGTCCAGGGCAGTACTGAGTTGAAGTGAACCTAGGTCTCTATAGCTAATGCATAAATTATACATATAACCTAAAGTTAGTGTCCTCACAGCCCCATCTTGAACCATAGGCAAGTCTGGAAAGAGGCAATCAGAGGTGCAAGGAGAAAATGAAAAGATCCCTAATGCTGGGAGGGAAAGGGGGCTCTCCCAAGAAAGACAGCAGCATCTTCCCCTTGGTGAGCCAGGTCTGGTGGGCAGAAGTGGAAGTGTAGGCAACCCTGGCGACCAGTGGGGAGTCTGTGCACACCAATGGGATCAGTGGGGTGCATGCCGAGCCCTGAGCCCTGGAAGACCTGGGACTAAGGTGAGCAACAGCAGGTCATTCGGGGATGTTGGGGTGGGTGGAGGCTATGGCGTCTGTATGAGGGCTTGCTGCTCTGGGAAGAGGCTCTTGAACAGGCAGTTTCTAGGCTATGACCCACCTCTTCACATCCCACCTGCCTGCTTGGAACTGCTTAGGAAATGAATGCTATAAAATCATGTCAATTTGAAAAATTAGAGCTAAAACCTGAAGAACAAAAATCTAAAGGTCTGAGATGAGCCAAGATGAGACTTGGCCCTGGTGTCCTGAGAATGAAAGCAAAGAAGACTGGAGAACAGGATGTCCCAAATGTTAAGTGCGGGTAGCTTAGCATGTGTACTTGTGTGTTTACGTCCTTGAGTGCATGCATGCATACATGCATGCGTGTGTGAGTGCGTGCATGTGTGTGTGTGTGTTTTGCTTGCGACTGAAACTTGGGCTAGTACAGCGTTAAGACTAGGCTAATGATATCTCACTGAGGAACCCCCCCCCCCACCAGCCCCTCACTGGGGGATTTTGGTAAGCACTGTGCTGCTCAGCCCCACCTCTGGCCCTCATTTGATTTGTATTTTGAGACAGAGTCATTAAGCTTGTTCTGACCAGTCTTGAACCCCCTCTGCAACACAGGTTGACTGTGAATTTTGGATCCTTTGGCCTCAGCTTCTCGAGTAGCTAAGATAGAAGGCCAGAACCACCAGGCTCATTCTGCCTGGGATACTTGCAAACACTGGTGGTAGTTCTGAAGGAGCAGGACAGAGACTGTGAATTCTGCATCGGCAGCTAGCTCCAGCGGACTTTTCTTTGAGGAAAGACTTGAAACCATCCAGTGCCCATAGCCTGAGAACTGGGAACTAGCTAACCACAGACAGAGGTCACCTTGGTGCTGAGAACAAAACAGTTCAGACCTCACAGAACAGTGAGTGTCCCAAGTCAAAACACTCAGGTCACATGAGGTTGGGGCCAGCATGGGGTGAAGACAATTGGAAATATTTGCATAGGGTACCACTTCTAAGTTTGAAATGTCCTTCCCCTTTCTAGGGGGTGATGTGAAGTGCTGAGGATAGAGGACAGACTTGAGGAGCAGGGTCAGGACCTCCAGGGAATACCCCAGTCCTGATACTTGACCCAAATGTGTGTGTAGTGTGTGTGTAGCCTTAGACCCACACAGCCTCTGAGCTTGGAGTAAGAGAAAAAGAGGCAAAGTTTGGGCTACATGGTCGGTGCGTCGGTGGCCAAGAGGCCCTGGGAGTAGCAGAAGCTTTTTTTTTTTCTGCACAGCATATTCTCTGGCACTTAGGGAAAATGCCCCGAGAGGAGGAGAACAGACCTTGCGACCTCAGCTGAGACCCTGAACCTTGAGAACCCCAACTGTTGTTGAGCGGCATTCATCTTAGAGCAGAGAGCTGATTGGCTGCTCCCAGGAATCAGGGAACCCTGGAAGCTAAAGTTAAAGAGGCCCCTTTCACATGAACCAAAGATATGTCTGACGGGCACAAAGGTTGGGAGTTTGGGATTAGGAGAGCTTGAGGGCTGGGAGGGTGAACTTGAAGTGAGATATTGGAGGCCCGCCACACTGACGCGAGGCATCCGTGCGCCCCCGCGTATTTCTGTTTTCATGGCGTTCTCAAAAGTGTTTGGAGGCTGAAGCACAATACAAGAGAACAGGGCATAACTGGCAGACACATAAAATGAGACGGCACAGGTGGCGGGCGCTGGGTTTTTTTTTTTTCCACACTGAGGAGGTACACCCACCAGTCTCTTCCTTGACACTGAGTGACCTCCTGAAAGAGACACTGCCTAGGAAGGAGTGCATTCAAAAAGACTCGGTTCTCAAAAAGTTAATACATGCAGAAGAGATAGGTCCTGGTGTCATTGTTTGTGGGTTCTCCATCTGCCAACTTTCGCCGCCACATTCAGAGAGTCTGGTTTGATCATATGCTCATTCAGTCCCAGGCCAGGTGGATTGGTGTGCTCCCATTAGTTCAGGCACACTG